>JAUTBQ010186215.1:0-10639 GCA_032361185.1 Lepetodrilus ovalis | reverse complement strand
AACTGACAAGTCGTGATGTTAGTGAAAGATTCTAGAAAGCGACTATAAACCCCATTACAAAAAAAAAATTAAAAATATGATGTAGTGAGTGTTGTTGCTCATAGACAGTGATGGAAACTTACTTTTAAAACTTACTAGCTTGAATAGTGAAATAAATAACAAATGTTTACAAAAAATATAAATTTCTACTGGCCTTTATCACACCATTAGCATTGTGTGAAATGGTCTGTGCTAGCGTTAATTTCCATCCCTGTGATTCGTGAATTATTCACCAACGAGCAAGAATTCTGAAAGAAATGTTCATCAACCGTATGCATTAAATATTAAACATCCTAATATGGATTTAACATATCGTGTGAAAGTACCTTCATTTTGGCATCTGTGGTTGTCTCCCCTTCCCTTCCCTCATCATGACCTTTGACCTCGGTCATTTCGAGAGGACCGGCAAGTTGACGAGAGCTCTGCGTCATCACGGAACAGATAATGTGAAGGAACGGTGCCAGCACGTCTTTGGACACAACTGCAAACACACACACACCATGGATGCTGGAAGAATTAGCGTGTAATATTACACCTCAAAGAAATTTGCCCCCATACCCGTAACGTTAATCTACCGGTCACTAAATTACTATACAGACCGTTACTAGGCATTTCCCCTTAACTCTGGGCCATATAAAATTGATTGTCATCTGTACGTAGTGACATCACAATACGAATGTGACGAAATCGATGCTGTGACGTAAAACGACCTAACGTTCTATCTAAGACTAGTGACATCACAATATAGATAGTATCATTGTTGGTAAACTTATGCCTTTATGTTCATGGAAATTTGGACAAGCTTAGTTTGTTGAAGCTTTTCAGTGTAATATAACAAATAGTACATGTCACTTCGGGCTCTATGGCAGTTTATGGACTGGTCAGTCACCTCAAAATGTTAGATGAACCTCAGCTGTGTTTCGGTCCATCTAACATTTCTCGGTGACTGACCAGTACATAAACTGCCATAGAGCCCTCAGTGCCATGTACTATTTGTTAAATATATATATACAATGTCATGTAGTTGAAAAATGATATTCAACTAATTATATAACATAATAGTTATGAAATATGTAATAAATTGCCCAGTAGTGTAAAATGGCAGCTGATTCTGGAAACCACAATGACAGAATGAGAAGATGTGATCAAACAAGTTTATTGAACTATACACATGATACATGTTAGTATGTGACCCATCAGTGCCGACAATAGCACTTTGATCTCTCGCTACCATGGAATACAGGAGTATATAAGCAAGAGATCTTAACTGATTAGAGCATGGTTAGATCACATGGCCTAGGCAAGACGACATGCATATTGTAGTAAATGTGATTTCGGTTCTATGGATTAATATTTCTTTCAGGTATTTGGCAAAGTCATTTCATTTCATCCTACCGTATTTCCCAACAGGGACCATGGAGAGGGTGGATCGCGAAGGCCAGGTAGCCACAGCCAAGGTACGTAGTAATATCATGGGCAGATACACCAGTTTGAAGGTGTTCCATGGATGATTGACAGGCAAACATTATGTGATCACCGCTTCATCGTCTTGGAATTGTTCAGGTGTTAGGTGAACCCACTAACCATTCAGAATGGGTTGCAATCTGCATGTGACTTAGTAGTTCTGCATCAGAACTGAAATTTTGGGGTTAACTGTGTTTTAGGGTATATGTAGTGTGTCATGTTGATAGTGTGTCATATTGATTTACCACCACAAGTTCCTTCAAAGTTGGGATTTTCAGTGCATGAGAGTGAGCTTGGTCTGTGAGCTGGTGGACTATTAAGGGAGTGATAGAACAGAGCTGACAGTAAAATATGTCAACTGTATTTTAATTGACTGAATTACCTCGCTTTCTGACAGACCCTGGCCACAATGCTCTCCTGCATACCGCTGTCGGCGAAAGGACCGGCACAAATCATGATATTCGACATACATGCTCTCCAGGAAAGGTTCTACTTCTCTGATAATGTCATACCAAGGTGAGATTCTGCATCCAATACTATTAGTTATGAAATCTTGTCAAAAGTATTTTAGTTAGAAGTATTTAACAGTTTGCTAACTGCACAACAAATTTGCCACCATTTTGAAAATGTAGTTAAATCAACAATAATGCAATTATCGATATATTTAGCCAGTCCTATATATATACTTTTGTTATTGTATCTTTATCTAACACCGGCTCAGAACGTGGAATCGTGGGTAAGAAATTAGGCAAATCGATCACGTTTTTTTCGGGTCAACTTGGTCAAAGGCCTTGCCGGGTTAGGCCAGCTGGTAGCAAAATTTTTTTTATGAAACTGATCAGACTGTATGTGGAGTGTACTACAGTATTCATATGAATATTTAATCATTTCTAATGTCAGTTTTCATTGGTAGACCATCTGACTTTCCATTGTCTTCATCAGACTGGAGACGGCAATACCACTTCTGATACGCCAGGTGGAAAAGCTAAGTGACCGGTCCAACCTTGCCTTTGCATTTCCAGACGATGGAGCTTTTAAGCGATTCCATCTTCACTTTGCTAACCATGAAACCATCATCTGTGCAAAGGTTCGTGAGGGAGACAAAAAGATCGTCTCGGTCAAAGATGGTAGGTATACAGTGAAGATTCCAGTACGAGAATGAGGTATTGATGCCTATAGTAAGACTGAGAGGGATGTGGGTGGATAAGTAAGACGGGGAGCATCAGCCCATGGTCTTACTACTTTCACCAAGCCCAAATTTGAGTACTTAACTGACTTAATAACCAACATTACAAACCAAAACAAATATATGTTTGATCATTTTCATAACCACATACATAGTACTGTAGTACTGCTGTAGAGTCTGAGTAATGAGATACATTTAACATCGCCAGCCATGTATAGAGAATACAGATACTTAATTTACTATTATTCATTTCCAACACGGAAATTGAATGTAGGGCTTATTGCCATTCTAACAGTTTCATAATAATAATTCTAAGTACTTTCATCCATGCCTAAACATCTGAAATGATACCTACGTTGCCTGTCGCCGACATTGCTATCTGTACACATAATTATAAACCTGAAAAAAACATTAGCTTATTTGTTATCGATAAATAACCTGTACCCAATTCCTGGCTATCTGATTGGCTCATGTGACCCAAAATACCATGCACATGTATTAATAAAATATTTTCCTAAACATAACCCTAACCAAGTGAGCCAATCAGATGACTAGGAATTGGGTCCAGGTCTTGGAAATAGACCACGAGTCTGGGTCCGGTTCAGGGTCCGAATCCGAGAAATATACATTGCTCAATATGAAGCATCTCCAAATTATGTCACTATTTCCGAAAATATGTTGCTGATATTGTTTTGCATTGTTTTTTTAAGGTGATCCGAAGGGGAAGAATGTAATAATCATTGATGACCTGGTCCAAACAGGAGGAACTCTCAGGGAATGTGGCAAAGTGAGTACTGTCATTAAGGAATTAGTAAACATCGGGCATCAAGTTACAAAAATATCAATTTTATGAATGGAGAAAGGTTTCAATTTAACACATTTTCATTTTAGTTACTAACATCCATGACTGGGATGGACATATGGTATGTCCATTTCCTTCTGAAATATATACCTGATATATGCTGCATGTTTTAGACCTCAAATGGTGTTGGGTCCATCAAATAAGTATTGCTAATGCTAAAGTAATCCCCCATTTACAAGACGTCCTATCTTGCAGATCCTGCTTGAGAGAGGGGCTTCCTCCATTAGCGCCTATGTCACTCATGCAGTGTTTCCCAAGGATTCCTGGAAGAAGTTTACTCAGACCGATATTCCATTTGAGAATTTCTGGATCACCGATTCAATACCTCATGCTGTTGACATCGCCAAGCACAAGCCATTCCAACTACTGTCACTCTGTCATATCATTTCAGAGTCCTTGTTGGGTTACGACCTGGCTTTTCGGTAGTGTCACAATGAGATATATACAGTGTCCCCTCGATATAACGCAAAATTTGGGGTCAATGACCCCCAGCCTTATAGTACCTGCCTTATATGATAGTACAGGTAAATGACAAAAATAAAAATGGGCTCCACATCTGACCCAGCCTTATATCCGAATCCGCTGTGTATCGAACAGTGTTATATCGAGAGGACACTGTATCTTCGTTGTTAATTTCTTTTCACCATTTTCCTGCTGAATTAGTCATTTATCTGTACTTAATTTCCAGCAGGAAGAATAGAAGGTCACATGATACATACGTATTATTATCGGTGCAATATATACTTTTACAGGTAACAATTTTAACTATTGAAGCTAAGAATGCAAAGTACCATTAATTATATTAGCATATCAATCATGGCTGAACTATTTGTCCCCCAAATCCGTATGTCTGGATAACACTCACTTGAAGCATATGGTATATAGCATGGCTGAGGGCAGATAAAGCCCAGTGAAAGTGGAAGAATTTAGAGCTACATTCAATTAGAGTATTTTGTATACACATATATATGTGCCTTGTATGGGACTCGAACCCACAACCATGGAATTACTCGTATAGAATATGATCCATGTACACTACAGACTGAGCTAACAACGCTAATGATAATTCATGGGTTTTCTTGCATTGAACAATCAGAATTATTATTTTATTAAATAAGAGATGTAAATGCTTTGTTGTGTATTTCCAATTGTTGTCCAAAGCACGAGTGCTTTCGTCAACATATATTCAGATTGGGTTTAAATTGACAACTGTATGTACTGTGGAAGGCTATAATTTACTGTGTCAATTTCAAAAACATATGCATGGCTAACCTATATAATGTGCATATATATGACCGATTCATATGATTATTAGTTTTGCTTGTCGTAATTAAAGAAACTATGCATGTTGTTTCTCAATGCTAGTAGTCCCATTAACAGTTCCTATATCAGGAGGCATAAACATCCCTTAATGAAATTTATGGTCGTGTAATTTGTTCTGAATGTACGTGCCCAGACGAAATACTAGATATGCACGGATAAAATATGAGCATGCATACATTAATATCCAAACATGCATGGACAAAACGCGATATTGTGTAATTATTGTTATGAATGCATGCATTAAAATCCACATATTCGCAGTATCAGTGTTCAAGCGATATCTAACTTGCCAATATAAACACGCCTTTCAGATTGTGTACATTGACAAAATAGTTCCAGGTACAGTGAATTTATATCAATTTCTGCCATTAAACTAGCATTATAGAACTTAATTCTGAAGCCATGATTTATTAGTTAATACAACTGGGTTATGTCCCTTTGCATTAAAATAATGAAGCAAAAAGAAATATGACCACATTCAGGTGGTCAAAATACATTAAATTCGATGTATTGTGGAATTACAGTGGAATTTTGTCTACCGTACAGGTTGGAAAAGTTTTTGGAAGTATAAACATGATTTTATGTATGTCAAGTGAATGTACTTAGCAGTTGTAGCCAAGAACTACCATAGTCCAAAACAACCATAAATGTCTGTGATATCATGCCCTTAAAATACTGTTCCTAAAAGGTTGTATCCACCTCTGTATTTATGTAAGTACCGTAGCTAGTTTTACTTTATCAGGTCCTGTTTATGAACGTTTGACTACGATTCATCTCAATTGTTTTCCCACAAATCCCTATCTGTCAAATTTGAGCTTGGCCATGAAATCATACTCAAAAGGTTTTGTAGTCTCCAAGCTTGATGATCAACAGGTTATATAATGTATGGGATCCTGTGTATGTCTGTGTTAAACTAGTAACCATTTGTCAATAGTATGTATATGTAGTTGATATAAAGGGTACGAGGACCAACATTTGATCATCTCTGGAGTGCAATATAGTGACAGACTATGGAACGGAAGTAACATGTACGGTACAATTGTTGTGGTATGTTCCAAGGAAATAAAGTGATCAAACCCGAAATTTGTATTGAATCTTCATTGAAGTCGTCCCAGCCACAGTTGAATCATCCTCTCTACCAACAGCTTGTAGAATATAAGTCCCTTCATTCTACTCTGTGTAGTTGTTGGAAGGTATTTCGGGATCTGGGTCCGAGGTATCCGATTGCAGCAATCTTTCGCATTTATCCATTCAGAAGTCATGATTGTTGTTGTTGATTTTGGGTTTAAGCCCCTTTCAAGATTCTTTCACTCCTATCATGGCTTACATGCATATGTTCTGCTTGTACTAGTCTGGATTTCCACCAGTTTATTTTTTTATATTGCTTGCTCACTAGAATATACCGCAGCATCCTTGGTCCGTCAGTCACAGCCGGTGCTGGCAGGTTTACTGCAACATTCAGCCCTACAGATGTGGGTTTCCTTCTGCCCTAAACTGACAAGTCATGATATTAGTGAAAGATTCTAGAAAGAGACTCTAAACCACATTACAAAAAAAAATTAAATTAAATCATGCCGCAGATAGAACATGGATACCTAACTGGGCATTGTATAAAGACTCCAAGTTGAACAGTCCTTGCTTTACCCCTTTAACCCTCTCCCTGCTGTTCTAGAGACAGGTACAGCTTTTTGGGGCATCTGGTTGCCTCCAGCAGGGAGAGGGTTAATAATGTGCAAGTGATAGTAATTTGAAAAGTAAAAGACAGCAAACTCAAGTACCATTAAATATTTTAATTTAATAGTAATAATGAGGTTCAAGAAATGTACATGCATGAAAAATAAGTTTTAGAATGGACAAAACCTACAACTGTATTTATAATTCTCCATTGATTCACACAATGAAAAGAATACACAGGACCTGTAATGGAATTATAAAAATATAGTTTACAATTCACAGTAATATCTTGGATAAATAAACATTTCATTCAGCAGGGATCGAAATTAACTTTAAAACTTACTAGTCTGAATAGTGATACAAATAACAAAAGACATGAATTTCTACCAGTCCTTGGCGGACTAGTGTTAATTTCGATCGCTGCGATTCATATGTCCAATGAACATTGCCCAATCAAAACACTTTTAATGAGTTTTCCAACAACCGAGCAATATCATCTTCTTGAAATGGCCGTGGACATAGTTTTGTCACTCTATGCTGAAAAAGAGAAAACCATACTATGAGTAAGATTGCACATTATGAATAAATAGCTGCATGTATACAGCCCTGGTGCCTGGGTAACCTTTCACGAAGCTCACTTATCTACTACGAGACCATAGCGCTCTCTTAGCAGTGTATTAGCTATCGGCGCTTTGGTCTCTTAGTGGATAAGAGAGCTTCATGAAAGGATACCCTGATCCACAAAGCTATCGTATCTCTAGACGACAAGATGAGAGTGGCCATCTATGGTCGCCCCTGAAGATTCACATATTATTATTAGCTATTGTTTACACTATCTTTCTCGATAATCCAGTATTCATCTTCATCATAAATGAAAAGAAAATATCAAATAACAAAAACATAATAAACAAGTTCTTCCACTAATATGGGTGCAATCAGCAATATTCTCCTCCCTATAGCCTATTGTATAGTATAGGTGAAATAGTCCCACTGTGAAGTTAAGCAACAAATAACATTTGTATGCAAGATCATTTCGCACCAAATCTAATTAGAGATACTTTGCTTTGATTTTGAGATCAGTTACACATCTAGTCACTCGTTCTTATCAGAATGTTAAAGAAACTGGGCTCAAGTGAGCTTTCCTTCCCCATGCACCACCAAGAGAAGCGCCACTGCTATATGCTGGGTACATATGACAGACTACAAGCTTACATACCGGAAATATATGTTGAAAGAGAGCACATTTGAGCTCTGTAGCTTAAAATATAGATCAATGGCAATGTCAATTCATTTATCTATGTACCGGTACATGTATGTTCAAGATAATATTGCTGAATACCTGTGGCATTGTGCCTTTAACCAAAGATGGAATATCTGATGACGTGAATCCTAACTCGGTGAGACCGTTTGGGGTGGCAATGTCATCCATGATCTTCCTGACCGTGTCGGACAATACCTTGCCTGCGTCGTCACGCTTCACATTCCGGATGTCTGTACCTGTTCAACAAACAATAATGCAAATAAGCCTTATTTCCAAACAGTACATATATTCACAATAGAATGCATGATTCTTTTTTAAAACATTATTTCTGTTTGTTTCAGATTCAGGTACCTAACTCCCTACATGGCCATCATGTTTATATTCAACACACTTTCATTTTACCAATGATTGGGATAGCGATGATTCTCCAATTCTTTGCAAGCTGGTGTCTGTTTGGCCACACATTGGCTGATTTCGAGCGGGTGCTATAGTATTGCTATAGTATTGTTACTGCGCATGTCTACTAGCATGTTCGCTCGAACTAGGTGTTTGTGGCCAGTGGTAACTCAGGGCTCCAGACTAACTCTTTGAGTTACTTGCCTGCAGGGCTAGTCATGGCAAGTTGTAAAGGCACCAAAGCATCTATATGTTAAGAAATAGATTACCCGCAGTGCAATTTAACTTGCTCCTGTACATCGGGCATATGTTAGTCCAGAGCCCTGGGTACAATAGTACGGTTGTGACGTCACTCTAGCCATGCTCTCGTGATGTTGCGCGGTCTATGGTACAGCTATAGCTCCTATACATCACGCTCGAAGTCAGCCATTATTACAAAGTATGGATACCGTATCACTCTTAGCAACACATGAACAGAGCCGATTCAATCGAAGTTCTATTTTCTACAAAAGAACATTTTAAAGGCATACAATCACCAATGGTTGACCTAGATAACATTGTCAAACAAATTTCTATCTGAGGCTACTTACTTTTGATTTGTTCACCTAAAAGTTGGTTTTTTACTGATGTATTTATTCTCAAACACTCAATAGTTATAAAAAGAAATTATATTTCATAAAAGGAATGTACCGTAGCTTTAATTATCTTGAACTCCTCACAGTATTTGTAACTGAAATTGTAGTTAACAGGTTCGCTACATAGAAGCTCCTCACAGTGAACATACGTGATTTGTAAATATTGGAAACATCGCAGTTTGCAAATGATTTGAATTTTCCAAGTGCCGTCAGCATATACAGAAGGCTTGTTCACGATACAAAAGTGATGATACATATGCTAATTGAATTTGCTTTGCATTAATAACTCGTATATTGGGGCAATAAAAATATGTGATTGTATGCGCTTGAAGAATAAAAGGAAAAGTTTTAGTACATGTTTACCCAGACATTCTGCAGCCGTCAAGTGTCGGTCAGGACAAGCTGGAGCCGTGAATTCAAACACAGCCGGGGCAGTTATCACAACTGACAAACCGTGGGGCTAACAAATAAAAAGAAAAATAGAAGTGTTCTACTATTTACAATAGGCCATTGCTGCCTGCTACTATTATTTATTGTGGTCTTAAGAACTAGTAGTACTAGTATCATTATGTTTCAAGTTTCAAACCATATAAGTTAAACATTACATTGCCACACAGGGATGAACTGAATGGGTAAAGATGTAATTTATTTACGAAACATAATTTTGGAGAAAATGTCATCACAGTTCATGGTGTAATAGCATCACTTCTACAAATTTGATGCGATGGTTCATCCTTTGCAAACCAGTACTGTAATAACAAGAAATGTCTGTGAGTGTTGCTTACAATAAGGTTGTAATCTTCACCATAGCCCTTGGATCTGAACTTTTTGCCTTGACTGGAAATTGGGTAGCACATTCCATGACTGAAAATATGAAAACACAAGTTTGTTGTGGTGAAAATGCAAGCCTAGTATATCGGCTCTCTGCTTCAAACTAGAAAAAGCATAATGTAATACTTTCAGAAAAAGATTTTCACTCAGGTACTATTGTAGAAAGCCATCTGCTACCATTATGGGCTGCAGGTAAAAACATCATCACAACAAATCCATCAATAATGCACCAAATTGGCGAAAACGGCACCTTAACTTGGTGAAAACCATCTTTACCTAGGTATTAATATGTTCATTATGGCACCAATTTGGAAATAAAATAGGCAATATATTTCCAGAAATTGCATCAGGACAAGAAATGTTACTTTTTTAGACATTATACTTGCAAATTTTACACATTTTGTGAATACAGTCAACTTTCCGTTTATCTGGACGGTTGGGTTCTTGGTAAAATAATTGAATTTCCAGATGTCTGAGTCATTTTACACAAGAAGACTGATATATGGTTCCCAGTAAAAAATGTGCAGATAGCGAGGGAACCGGTTATCCGAAGTCCAGATAAACAGACCACTGTACCCCAAAACTCAGTGACGCAAGACTGTTATGATAGCAATCTAGATCCCAGGAAGTGGGTTATGTCCAAGACATAGTAATGGTTTATGCTCTTCAATTGATGAGTTATTTCTCTTACCATAAATGGCAACCACCATTGCCAAATCCAATCCCAGCATAAGCACTGGCAAGATGCATAATTGAACGAGCCTCTTCATCATCGCTGTTGAATACCGCTCTGAAATATATCCAATTTGGCCATAATTCTACATAGAAACATAGAAAGAGTGAGAGTGAGTGAGTGAGTGAGTGAGTGAGTGAGTGAGTGAGAGAGAGAGTGAGTGAGTGAGTGAGTTAGTGAGTGAGTGAGGAGAGTGAGAGAGAGAGAGAGAGAGAGACACAGAGAGAGAGAGAGA
>JAUTBQ010186204.1:0-10639 GCA_032361185.1 Lepetodrilus ovalis | reverse complement strand
ACACACACACACACACACACACACACACACACACACACACACACACACACACACACACACACACACACACACACTCCCTATAGATAGCACATAACTAGCATTGTTTTTCTTTGGGCAATGACATTAACCTTCTTCATGCTGCAGGCAACTGGAGTTGCCTTCAACAGCAGAATATGTGTGTAATCCAGCAGGGAGAGGGTTAACAAACTACTCCTTGCAAGTAGTTTGCGTGAAACCAGTTAACTTGCTGTAATTACAGGGACAAATTGTAATCCAGCAGAAATAACTATGTTTTATTTTTCAAAACTGCAATTTACTGCAATAACTAGATGTAGGAACTTTTGTTATATTGGATGATCAGGTTTTACCAGAATGTGTAATAAAGTCATCAGTAATGAATAACATTGACAAGTTGACATTTGGAGAAACTTTATTGATATCTACTTGACAACTTCTGCTTCTATTTTAACCAAAAACATCTAGCTTGACTGAATTTTTTTCTACATTGAGAACGACTATGGAAACAAATAGAGGACATTTGATTAGTAAATATGTGGTGAGTGACTCAGATATATGTCATGATTATTTTATATATATATATACAGTGTCCCCTCGATATAACACTGTTCGATACACAACGGATTTGGATATAAAGCGGGGTCAGATGTGGATCCCATTTTTATTTATGTTATTTACCTGTACTATTGTATAAGGCGTTATATCGAGGGGACACTGTATATATATATATATATCTACATAGTCAACTCCCACTGTGTCGAACCAAGTGCCCGGTCCCGACACATCCTTCTATATTCATCATTATTTTTGTCGCGTTGTTTCGATATCGTAACACAAATACACACGATATGTCGAGCCTAACAGTTGGTCCCTGAGACAATAATACTATGCAAGTTGTACATTTGTCTCGATATTGATGGACAAATCGACTACCCGTTAATTGAAGTGTCACTACATGCTTGAGCCGGTACTCTTTGAAAGATGATTACGAAAGACGGATTAAGAGTGTAACGAAAGAACTCAATGTAGGTTGTTACAAGGGAATGTTTACTGTTTGTTCAAGATACCGGTGACATGCAATTGAGTTAACTCAATTAGAGACTTGTTGTGACTGGATGAAATACTAAAGACTTGTGCATCTGAGCTACATTTTCATCATCCTTGGTTCATATATACATGTACCTAGTGATGACACACTCATCTCGTCTTATATCTTACTCAAATTTATTGTGGGCCCTCAGTCCAGTGTGGGCCCAGTGCCCCGCGAGATCGTGAAACTGTTAACAATGGTGTTAAGCCCACCTCACTCACTCAACAAAACATATCTCACAGAAGTATTCCAAGCAAAGAAAGGAAAACAATTTTCGGGTTTTGCAAGAAAAGTTACAAATGGAATTTCCTCAACAGGGCGATAATGCTGTTGACATGTGCCAGGCCAATGGAAACTTTGAATGTATGCCAATATGGACTGAAGAAGCTAAGATCCTCGCATAGACTGGACTAGCTGTCTAGTCTTCCATATGGTCTGTGTTGACATTTTTACATCGGCAAATTTCTCTGAGAAAGTTGTTGGGCATGTTTGAAATGCTTCGATAAAGTATTTCAGTGCACAGATGTTCAAACTTCAAAATGACAATTTTTAGACCACCTTGGAATGAATATAATTACTTCTTGTTACTACTTTGAGATAAATACAATCATTTATTATTTTTATTACTCATTTTCCTATGAACTCATGTTTATTGTTGTCCAATAGCTCAAACTGGTAGCTCACCATCGAAATAATCAAAACAGTTTTGACTTAAGGAATAATTATTTATTTGAATTGTGTTTACAGCTAAATTAAACTGCTTCCAGCTCTTTAGGTCATTTCCAGATGTCTTCAGTATGGAGGGTTAATTAAGTAACTTGTAAACCTGAGAGCATTCTATAAACTAACACACATGGCACCCCATAAATAGCAGTCATAATCGGTAGTACAAATATGAATTTAAAACAATTTGATCACTAACTATATTAAATATGTTTACATTTACCCAAGAATAATAATTACAGAGCTTAGTTGAATAAAGTGCAGGTGATATTAGTTAAGTGAACATCAGAAATCTCTTTAACTGTTTATAACCCTGGCCCCCATTTCACGAAGGTGTCCTAACTTTAGGTGCTCCTAACTTTATGACACAGTTTCAGTTAGGTGTCAATTTATGAAGGATTGTAACACATTTAGGATATTTCTAGCAATTTGATTGGTCGAGAGCAAAACCTAACCATGTTGAAATATGATTTGATACCTGATACCAAGAATATTATTGTGATGCAAACGAATTTAACCTATTGTAGATTGTTTGAATTAGTAAGCCTACTGAACGGAATACAAGTTAGGCATTGAAACTACTCAAATGTAAGAGTCGGCATATTTTCGTGTAAACAAAGAAGCTATTACCTCATATAATCTATTCCTCCAATGCTCCATCCATGGATCTCTAGACTAGATTCTAGAATGCGACTGGGGTAGGAAGTGTTTCTCTCTCAAGTATACAATGGGCGTGGCCCTCCTGATGGTCATCCTGACGCTGCACGTGCACTCCACCACCGCTCGGTTCCCGGGCAGGGAGGAGGCCAAACGTTCATTCCAGTTTCAGAATCCAGAAAATAACGTGCGCGATGCATATTATGCATCTACTTAGCCATGCTTGTTCCAAAAGAATTACAATCAGTGATGGTAAGTGTACTGCTAAATCTTTAAATAAAACGTCCCTCAGTACTGTAGTCCTTATTAACAACATATGTAGAGAGTACTCATTTCAGTTGTATTACAATTGACATAGTATTATAGTATAAACAGTATTTATGCAACATGTTGACTGTGACTGTAACCTTCTGACTGGTGTGACTGTCTGATATTAAAGTCCCTCTCTCATACGTTGATTCCATAAAATTATATTAATTGAAGCACCGTAAATTAATGACTTGAATGTTGCTTACCATACTAAGAATTATCGTACAGTGTCGGATGTGTTCAGTGTGCTTGGTCAACATCACCAATGGAGTAATTGAAATCCTCTTTGTCAGAAAATCGGCGATATTATTAAAATACATAATGAAATTTACTATCCTTTCCCGTCCTTATTTCTATTACAACACGCACCATTCCATGTCCTATTATGACAGATATATAATCATGGAGCTAAAAGTCCATGAAACCATTGTGGCAAAGCCAATTATGGACACGGCCCCTCGTCTCCATTCTTTTTCAGGAATGGACAGATACTCAGCTTTTCTCCTATGTAGATAAATTTGTTACATGTGCGTTTATCAGTGTGTACAGGATTTTACGAGCTTCAAGTTCCTGTACACCCCTCGACCTGCTGTCTCGGGGTGTACAGGAACTTTCAGCTCGTAAAATCCCGTACACACTGATAACCGCACATGTAACTAATATTATTCTTTCTTCCTCCCCTTCTCCCCTATCACTTTCACCCCATTTCTCTCTCTCCTTCCTCCACTCTCTCTCTATCTTGCTATGTCTATCAGCCATATATCTATTTCACCCTAGCTCCTCAATTTCTTCCACTTTCTTCCTCCCTCTCTCTCTCTCTCTCTTTCCTCCTCCTTAACATCATTATTGTCAAATTATTTTTTGTTCGGTCTTTGAATACTGATCCAAATGACCCTGACCTTAGAGACGATGACAGCCATGGCGAGGTTCTCGGAGTGAGCAGCAACGTAGCCCAACATCATGATACCCGGGAGACGAACGTTGCCCTTAGACTCGCCAACGTAGTCAACCACCGCTGCAACACCTCCGGCATTCACGATCAGCTGAGACAGCTAAAAATACAGAAGAAGAGACACAATTAGTACGACAATTCAAATGACTATTAACTTCTTTTTTTTCTCTCAAGAATAAAGATGAAAAGTAATGTACCTTTAAATTTACAAAGTGAATAAAGTAAGATACAAGTAATGAAAATCACATTGATGTTGTTATAACCAGGAACCGGTTGGATGAAACGCTAATGCTCCATTAAAACATAGTTGACCCTCTAATGTAGCATTACATTAAGTCAATGCAGTATTACCAGCTAATGATGCCATTATTTAATGGTACTTTCATATAACTTGGTCCAGGACTATTCAAATTATGTTATTTGTTTAAAATTGAATTCATAAATAGTATCTCTCAAATATATTTAATAAAATACAATTTACTTTCAATACAAGTAATAACTATATTCAAATTGTAACCTCATTCTGCCTAGTGCCAATCCTCGTCTAAAATTACTGCCTGGAATTACTGTAAACATTTCATTATTATTTTTAATTATAAGGCCTTTTACTTTTAATAGGTTGGTTTACAGATTTTACTCAGGTTAAATCTTAAATCCAAGGAGAAAAAAAGAAAGATATTATCCAAATAATCACACGATATGCTACCGTTTTCGCATAAGTAGATTAAGAGCGGATACCTATAAATGCCTTGTGTATGAAACACATTTAGTTCATTTAAAATTTAGCACAGTAAAAGAAATGTAAAAAAATAATATATGGTAAATTATTTGACACTGTTGTTGGCATGAACAAAATAAAAGGCCTACCGGTAATTGAAAATCATAACTTTAGTAATTAAATCTAGTCTCCTAACATATTTCAGTCCTAGCTACCCAGCTGGCACATCGCGACATACGATGTCAATATCATGTCTAATTGACGTTGAAACAACATCAGCGACATACAATGTCAATATCATGTCTAATTGACGTTGAAACAACATCAGCGACATACGATGTCAATATCATGTCTAATTGACGTTGAAACAACACCAGCGACATCGTATTGACATCATATGTCACGATGTGCCGGCTGGGTATATTGAGAACCAGTTTCAGCTTAATCAGCATAGTATAGCTTCAGTGATACCTACTCACCTCTGGTGTGTGTTTAGCTATCTCTCTAATAAGGGTAGCTACATTTTTCTTCACGTATTCATCCATATCCTTGAGACAGGTCAAAACAGCTGGGAATATCTCTGCTTCGACAACCATCTCTGCCAGATCGACAGAATGTTTGGCGATTTGGCTGAGAGCAGAAAATACCTGCCTCTGAAAGAAGAAACAGTTGGAAATGCAATGGTGAGAAATATGGTGTGTATTTATTAAATCAAACATCACAAGTATTTGCTATTTTGTTTATAATATATATATATATACACAGAGATAAAACGTTTATTTGAACCATTATTAGTCTTTGATAATTTATTGTGATTCTAATTTAAGTTAGCTTGAACAATCTGAAACAGATGAATCGGTGTCCATTACATTAGAGAATACAAATTAACCCACCTGCTGGCAATATCGAGGTTTGCTGATATAAACATTTAATAAAATAATGATTTGTATCTCTAGAACTTTAGATTAACAGAATTACAATTTATCATAACATAAAGGGTAAATTTACCAACTTTATGGAATTAAAACAATAAAATCAAATCAAAAATAATATTCCTGTTGTTTAATTTGTTAGTTTGAACAAGATTTTATTGCCAATATCTATGCGTATTATTTTAAATCAATGTTTTAAACAATTGAGTTGCTTGAACATGTGTAAGTGTTGTTGGACAAAAACATATTCAATAATTGATGGGTTCATTCATACAAATTGGTCATTGCTTGATATAGAGGCAGTGTTAGAAATTCAGAAATTACCAAGGTGGTCCTTCTCCATAGGGCTATGCTAATGGTGGTTAGATCAGTAATTTGCAGGAGATCCCAAAGATGCCATTAAAGAATTACAGATTTTAAAACACAGTCCCACCCCATGATAAAACCCTGGTTGTCTCCAGAAGTAAAGAAGTTAGATACCTTGAGTTTGGCGTCGGGGTTGAGTATCATCTGAGCAAGGTGAGCGATGGCGCCTGCGTCCACCACCGTCTGCGCAAGCTCTGGCGAGTGTTTGCAGATGTCGCTGAGCGCCGATGCCGAGATACGTTTCAGAGAGAGTTCAGGTTCCTGGATGCACAGAACCAGCAACGGAACGGCTCCTGCATCTACCACAGCCTGGGCCAGTTCTGAAAAGCAGGGGGAGACAATTGGAATAACAGATTGGCTGACCTGTGTTATGTCTGACTCACTTGTGTTATGTCTGACTCACTTGTCTTATGTCTGGCTGACTTGTGTTATGTCTGACTCACTTGTGTTATGTCTGGCTGACCTGTGTTATGTCTGGCTGACCTGTGTTACGTCTGGCTGACCTGAGTTATGTCTGACTCACCTGCGTTATGTCTTACTCACTTGTGTTATGTCTGGCTGACCTGTGTTATGTCTGGCTCACCTGCATTATGTCTGGCGATGTATCCGAGAGCCCAGGCGGCCGATTCCTTCACGCCGGGGTCAAACTCCTCCAGACAGATGACCAGGGCATCCAGGGCACCACAGTCCACCACAGACTGCGCCAGCTGAGGCGAGTGTTTGGCCACCGCTCTCAGCACAAAGGCTGCCGCCTTCTTGTAGAACCGCTGCAAGACAACACAGTCAGATCAGTTAGCAGCAAACTTGTACAATCCTCCACAGAAACAGATATAGCAGAGGAGGCATTTCACTAAGGTTTAACATTCCCTGTTAACCTTCTCCCTGCTGGATTAGGCACAGACACTGGTCATTAGGGCATATCCAGTTGCCTACAGAATGGCGATTTTTTAAATTGCATATAAGTTGAACTGTAGACCTTGAATGTGAATGTAAACCAGACTGTTTATTATCTCAAATTCTCATTTTGCAAAACTGTTTCCTCACATCCCTGATTTTGCACCATTTTCCATGGTAGTACGGTAATATTATATTTGTGAACAATATTTAATATCTATCATGCTATGAGAATCCACTATGTGCTATGGATTAGACACTAGTCTTGAAAATTATATAAAAAAAATAATAACATAAACAGTGCACCAGATAACTTTTTGCACGATTGAATAATTACCCCTCAATAACTAATTCAACTGGGTATTTTTATGTAGCGATGCAATTTTTTTTTACGCCTTCACTTACTAAACAGTAATTAATTCATAGAACACAGAGCATCATGATGCCATCTTTTAATAATGCATAATTGTGGTTTAGCCTTGATCATGCATACTGACAGCTGTTAAACATGTCTGTGTTCTATTCAAATAGTCTGATATGCACACACCATTTTTAATGTGACAGAATAATGTTCCACTTCTTTGATTGAAAATTGATGATATACCATGGAATTCCCTATAATGATTGTAATATACTGTACATGTAATTGGTATTCAGTATTTGATTTGAGTTTTTTTTACTTACTGCAATAATCTTTAATTGGGTTTTCTGTCATAATTTGCTTTGAGTGTAACTTTTACTCAAATACTTGTCTTATCTGGAGCACTGCATAAAAGTCCCCAAGGATATCTTAAATTTCCACTATAGTCCTCAGGTTATCCTGAACATTGGACATTTTAGTAAGACCAAGTTCATATTTTACTTGCTGTACAGTGATAAATATAATTACATTTTGTTCAGCTAGAGAATACACAAGCTGGGGAAGAATGTCGCCTTTTACAACTGCTTCGGCAAGGTCGTCATTGTAGTTGGCAAGTCTTCCGAGTGCGAGGGCCGCGGTCTGCTGTATTGTAGGGACAATGTCCAGAAGCAGAGGACGGAGAAGGGACATAACTCCGGCATTTTGTAGTGTCTCTATGTTTTGAGGCCGAGAGGCAAGTTCCGCAACCGTCTGCACAAACTGTGTCCGGCTCTTCTGGTACTGCTCAAATACTGGAACAAATACCACACTTATAATTATGTGCAATAAAATAAATAAATCAAGGAAATGTCATGTTTTCATTGTTGATAATAGACATAGCAGCCATAAAAACTTAACTACAAAACATACTTGCCTGAATAGTGAAACAAATAACAAAAATGCAGTGATTGAAATAGAGGGGGTCCTGGGGGTCATTTGAAAATCTGCCATGTTAAAGATATCTGTGTGACCCCCTGAAAATTGCAGATTTTACCACCATTAACATTGGGCCTATGGAAAATGACCCCCTGATTATTTGCATGTATTTCGAACACCACAATGTTATGAATTTCTACTCACCCTTAATACAATCACATTTGGTTGACCTAGATAATGGCCAAATGAATTTCTGTCTGAGACTATTTATTTTTGATTTGTGCAAAAAAATTGTTATTTACTAATGTACTTATTCCCCAACAATTGGTATTTATAATAAACTTCATATCTTATATGAATTAGTGTGACAGACTATTAATTATCTTAATTGTCTTTGATGCATCAACTGGTAAATGACCGACCATAGCGAGTTATCGCCCTTTGCATTAATATAATGAAGTGAGGATGCAAACCTGTACATTCAACTCAACCTATCATATGGTTGTACATAATAGTTGAATGTACCATCTACCATACAGTGGTGGAAATGTTTTGGGAAGTACAAACATATGACTTAAGAACTAGTCGAAAAAAATAATCCATAAATATCTGTGATTGTATGCTTTTAGCAAATTATGAGAAATGGCCCAGGCGAGTGTCAATTGCGAACCCTCCATATAGTTACTTTCATTATATAAATGCTTTTGTTATCTGCGTTGATATAGCTTAAGGGATATATGATGCCATAGGACTTTCTGAAAAGTCTAGTTGTGTCCGAGTTACTTCCCTTGAATTACCTCTCCCTTTCCAAAGCTCGACAGTAAGGACTGTCCACCTGTCCGGGACAGGTACGATTCCCAAGTGGACAGGTGAATTAGCCCAGATTAACAATCCTTTTACATACAGTTACATGTCCGATAGGGCACAGGGACAGTTGCCTCAAAAAGTTAATGTCGAGCCGTTGCTTTCTTAAATCTAGCACTTCCACCTGGCACTTTAAGTAGAGCACTAGACTCTATAGTCTTGTTATTAGTTTTACGAAACACTGTGGAAATAGCATACAATGGCCAACTTGTTATGCAAGAATCTACAACATTAACTATACAAAGCATATTATAGCTTAATATGTCATCGAAATAGAGGGGTAGGGGTCATTTGAAAATCTGCGTGATATCTGTGTGACCCCCTGAAAATTGCAGATTTGACCACCATTGACATTGGGCCTATGGAAAATTGATTGATTGAGTTGTTGCTTTACGTCACAGCAGCAATATCTCGCGCATAGGCGACAACCTATGCCTATGGAAAATGACCCCATGGCCCAGGCCCTGTTTATTTGTTTGTATTTCGAACAAAGGGTAACGTCAACAATAATCTCATATCATGAGATATTTAATACTTTTGTATGCAGCACATGCCACATATGTTTAAAGTAGTCTACCGTAAATGGAGTATGTTGAATTTTTTTTAGAACAAAAATCAAATTAAATCGTTAGGACTGTCAATCGTCAACATATCTAGACAGTAAAGACTAGCATTCGATATTTTAGTATTTTACGATAGTCAACAAATATTCAAAGAAAAAATGTATAACTGGAAAACAAATGAATGCATAAGACACGAATGCGTAAATAAATAAAAAGACAGCACACCTTGTAAAACCTGCCGTTGGCTCATGTTTGCTGTGTTTGCCCCTGCAGATTACTGGATACAGGCGACAACAGACAACAAAATATTCTTCTGTTAGTTCCTCTGTGTAACACGTTGCTATGACCCGTTAGCAACAAACCCAGTATCGCAGTAAATAGAATCACTTTGACTGGTTTCGCGTTAATCTGCTTATTTATGTATGAGACGATGTCCAGTCTTGTAACTCGAAAAATGCATCTTGTCACGTTATATGATATTTCTGTAATTAACTACGATCTGAGCAAATATGGATAACATAATAATTTAAATTTCAGAACATATTAAAACAAAAGGTATATTATTTTGCTGCGGAATTACAACATGGCGCTGTCCATGAGGGTAGTCGAGCGGAGCTGTGTTCTAAATTTCTTAAGAACTCGCATGTTGTTTGCACAAACACAAGTATGCGTTACTTTATGTCAATGTCGCTAGTGCATTGTTAAAAGACACATAGGCTTCCCAATGTACTGGATTGCAAGTAGAAAAATATAGACGTTTCATGTGTACTACCAGGTTACATCATAATCATAAATGACGTGACAATATTGTATTTATTTTACATTTTTTTCTGACTGAGATTTACTATTCACTGACACATTACAAGTGTTACAAGCTTGCATCTAATATGACCTAGGGCAAAGTCTTGTTTGCTCGCGAAGACGGAAACGTTATTTTTGTTAAATGAATAGTGTTAACCTTCTGCCTGCTGTTTTAGGTACATGCACTGCTGCTTATGGCATCTCCGGTTGCCTGCAACAGGGAGAGGGTTAAACTGTTAAATTATTTAGTTATAATTAACATCATATTAGTATAACATGTTCATGGTCACACACACCACCCATGCATCACAGTTTAATTCATTCATTTTGAAGTCATGATTCAGGGTTTTACCTGACGCGCAATCCTGCGTCAGATACGCAACAAAGGCAAGTTTGGAGGCACAAATATTCTCCTACGCGTCCTCCTGGACACACTTTATTAAAAGAAATATTGACAACTTGAAATTCATTTGTTA
>JAUTBQ010186193.1:0-10640 GCA_032361185.1 Lepetodrilus ovalis | reverse complement strand
ACTACGTAGTGCTACTTTTTACTTCGGCCTTTGAGCCCGTAGTGTTTTGTAGGAAATAGTAGGAAACCCCAAAGCATCACAGGAATGGACTGGATGCATGCACAAATCGATTTCCTGCTATTTCACTACTAAATCGTTCAGCGAGCCATACTTTTAGAAAAATAGAGAAATGTAGAGAAAAGTAACGCATCTTGAACGCACCCCTTGGTTCGTCAGTCTCGGTTGTTTAGCTAGTGTATTTCATAACCATGTATTGCATGTTGTTGAAAATAATCTTGCAAATGGACCTCAAATGACTACTCCATACCACTACTATGACCACCTCAGTAACTACACAAGTACATCAATACTCTATGGTAATTACCACAACCTCTGAAACATCCATCCCATATCAATACTATAGCTACCTCAATAACTAGCTGGGTAACCCAATGCTGTATCAACTACCACAACCACTACATCCATACTATAACTATAGCAATATTATTGCTACCTCAAAGAGCACAGTAATCCATTATGTTTTTTCCTTTGATTTGTTTGCATGACTAGGACATTAATTATGTAAACTATGGTAAATCCCAATATATCTAATATTTAATACTAATAATAGGTTTATATGATCAATACTGGCACTTAGTATTGTGTTGACGTTCGCTATTAATTGCCTCATAAACTTTACACTAGATTTATATTGATGATTAGGTTCTAAATCTTGTGTTAACAATGTTATGTAAATATTTTGGTATGTTGTTATATCTGTGTTGTATGAGTTGGAATTTCAATACTCTAGTTTTGTGTGTGTCAGGCAATCAGATTGAACGTCATATTGGATAACATCTGCAAATATTAATAATACGATGAGAAAGAATAATACCATAGATTTGTGCTTTGGAAGTTTGCGGTTGTTTAGCCTATTAAGAAGTTGTTTTGACAATGTATAGGGTGTGTAAGTAGACATGAGATAGCTCAAGATTCATTTAATATCCAGGGTATCGTTTCACAGAGCTCTCTTAGCTCTGTGAAACGATACCCAGTGACATAAACTGGTAAAAAATCTAAATGTGTACAATTCCACTGTGACATCACAAAAAAACCATCACGATCCAGACTTCTTTCACCTGTCACTGGAAATAACACCAGATGAGACTTACACTCACTATTTCTGATTCCTAATGTTGTTTTACAGAATTTGGTTGTTTATGAACATTGATGAAAATTCAAACCAACCTGGTATTCTAACCTAAGGGATAACAATAATTACAAGTTTTACCAATATCCCTAATCTCATAGGTAAAAGTCTTTAAGAATGCAAGATGTAGATATTAATTGACTACTAGTAAATGAAACACTGATTGCGAATGAACGACTAAAGAAATTGTTTTGTCTGAGGTTAACTTTTATCTGGGGAGTACCACATTATGGTTTTTACATGCTCTTTGTCATTTTTCTGTTTTATCATTACAATATCTACTATGGTCTATATGCACAAGTTATTTCCAGGAATTGTTCATTGGACATGGGCTATGCTGCTAATTAGTAACACTACATTTTGCAAGACACTTGGCTCTGAAAGAATTTTGTATGCTATTCTTCTTTGGACGAAAGCAAAGCAGATTGCATTCTGATCAATGAAGCCAGCTCCGTGGCTCAATGGTTAGAGTGTAGGCCCAGAATGTGGGAGGTCGTGGGTTCAATCCTCAGTCACGTCATCATACCAACATGAAAAGATGGTACTTGTTGTTCCCCTGCTTGGTGCTCAGCATAAAAGGGGTAAAGCAAGGATTGGCCAGCTTGGAGTCAGTATACTGTGTCTGAGTGTGGTATCATTGTTCTATCTGCGGCACAATATTCCATGATAACTAGCACTAATAAACCTGGTGGAAATCCATACTAGTCAAGCCATGATATGAGTGAACAAATCTTGAAAGGGGCTTTAAACCCCAAATCAACCACTCTGATAAATGAAGGTGGTTTATAATGCTGGTAATGCAAGTATTAAAAGTGTTCATGTGCAGACTTAACAATACGGTTAAATTTAGCAAACATTATTTCAACACTGATGACATTATTACAAATATTGATTCAATTGCAACATGGCTACTCAACAATGCAATTTTTAAAGTCATTGTAATAATAATTGTGAGAGCGTTTACATTCTTAGCATACATGGTGGACAATCACATATAGCATAAAAAGATATTTATTGAAATAATAATTTATTCGATTAGTATCAATTCATATGTATATTGTGTGAGTCTTCATAGCATGACAAATTAGTAGTGGAAAAATGTATGCATTCTGATATTATTCACATGAATGCATATATTTTTCCAATACTAATTGTTCATGCTATGAAGATTCACATTATATAGATGTGAATTGATACCATTCTGATATTATTGATACCATTCTGATATTATTGATACCATTCTGATATTATTCACATGGTCCCGCTGTGACGTAAAGCACTAATTCATTCATTCAGACATTATTCACATGAATAAAATATGCAATATGTGTTGTCATGTAGATGATATGTCGATCTACTCGACCCTAAAACCACGTCAAGGAGATAATATAGTAATTTAACGCTTAACCACATAGGGATTTTACCATCTTATATATTGGGCACTTTAAGTAATGCAGCCCAGGTAGATATAATAGGCGTACCATTATATAGTAATCTTGATCTTAGTGATACACGCAGTGACTAGGAATATAGGGATCTGTAGCCAGCTGGCCTTGTGACTCATCTTCTGGTGTCACAGTGGTGACTCAACAGACACCAGTAGTGGCTGCCACTTGCTCGTGTTGTAAGCTGGTCTTTGGTGGATGGGATTAGCTTCCAAATCAGATGCCATTGTCTCGCTGGTTGTAACCGTATCCCCATGCTGCCTCTTTGTAACCATATTGCCTCGCTGCCTCTAGCTGTCTCCCTGTAACTGTAGCCTCATGTCGTGTGCATCAACCTTTGAAACTGATGCCATGAGACTATTTACGGCAGTTTTATAAATGAAGGACATTGTTTTCTCAGCATTTTTATGTCTACGTGATATTATTGAAATACTGTTAACTAGTATATTACCTGCGTGATAATCAATGGGGTTTTTTTGGCGGGGAAGGGGTGGGGATATGTATTTGTCCAAAGTTGAGGTCATATGAGTGGTAAAACTTTATGATGGCGTGTAAAATACATCAAAATTATCATTTGATCTATGATTATTATTATTTTTTTTTAATACAATGATAACATTCCATTTGCCATTATGGCCCTAAAAAGTCACAGCGACCTACTTTTTAAATGTTATTGATTGCAATTATAAGTTGCATTTTGAAGGAATTTTTGTCATAAATTTGTAATGTAGTTTTGTGCCAGATGGCCTCATCATACTTTCTCTGAACAATCAAGGATATTATACTTGCTGATGAATCTAAAAGGAATTACTAAGTTGTCGTGACGTAGCACCATGTCTAGGACACCAGGTTACAAAGTGTGGTCAGTATATATAATAGCAAATGTATGGATCAAGTTAATATCTAAGTCTGAGTTTCACAAATGTGTCATGCTAATTTACAAACATAAATCGGGGTATATGCCCGTGGTTTTACTATTGCAGAAGATGACTAAAACCTAGTTTTACACTTGGACTAAAGCACTGTCTAAAATGTTTCTTCCTGCCCTAAACTGACAAGTCGTGATGTTGGTGAAAGATTCTAGAAAGCGACTATAAACCCCATTACAAAAATAAAAAAATAAAAATAAATAAAACGTCCAAAATAATTGTTACAAGGAAACATGTAGCAAATAGTCCCTCCCACTGGTTTTCATTCATGCAGACAGTAACTGAAAAACTGCAAATTAACTTTCAATGGCCTATTCTAGAATTTCATGGACAATTAGGTAACATGTAGTTTGCAGGATCCTAACTTGTTATTGCTGAAGTTTGTGTGTTGTTGTTATTGTTGATGTTTGTGGTTATTGCTGATGTTTGTGTGTTGTTGTGGTATTGCTGATGTTTGTGGTTATTGCTGATGTTTGTATGTTGTGTTACAGAGACGTGAAGCCAGACAACATGCTGTTGGACGGTGCCGGACATCTGAAGCTAGCCGATTTTGGCACCTGCATGAGAATGGACGCGGTACGTTGAAGAACACGCTGTTTAGTACCACTGCTATTGTTTACTACCACACACTTATTCTTTAGCACTGCACACATTATTTTCCACCAACCAAAGGTTTATCCCCCCTACATACATATTATGTACAACCCACAATATTTAGTGCCATATACATATACGGCTTTATGCTTCCCACATGTTGCTGATGTCCATATTCATGTTGTTGTCCACTACCCAGACTTTGTTGAAATTGACCTAATCATGAAATAATCTTGAAAGCTCTAAATCCCAATTTAAACTGTATTTAAAATAAAACCCCAATGTAACACCACCAAAACTTTCACATTATACCCGACATGATTTTGCACCATCCATGCAGTCTTGCACCAACAAAACATTGTTTGATAACCCCAACATACCTTTTAATACTATCTACACTATTAAATTGACATGGCTTTTGAAAACATTCCAAAAAATAAATAAGTATTGGTTAGCACCACTCACTAGCACAACCACACATTGTGTGAGCACCACCCACAAATTGTCTATCAAGACAAACACATTTAACCAGTGATATGATCAATATAATCATTAAAACCTTTCCCAGTAAGAAATAAGTGTTTTTTAGCAGCACCCATTAGCACCACCCATTAGCACCACACATTGTCTAGCACCAACCACACATAGTCTAGAACCACTCGCACATTGTTTAGCACCACCCACATATTGTCTAGCGCCACCCAAACATTTTCTAGCATCACCCAAACATTGTCTAGCACCACCCACACATTGTCTAGCACCACCCACATGATGTTTAGCACCCCCTACACACTGTTTAGCATGACCCAAACATTGCCAAGCACCCCCCACACATTGTTTAGCACCGCCAACACATTGTCTTGCACCACTCACACATTGTTTAGTACGGCCCACATATTGTTTAGTGCCACCCACACATTGTCTATTACCCCCACACACTGTCTAGCACCACCCACACATGGCATAGCACCACCCACACATTGTCTAGCACCACCCAAAGATTGTCTAACACCACCCACACATTGCCTAACACCACCCACACATCGCCTACCACCACCCACACATCGCCTAGCACCACCCAAACATTGTCTAGCACCACCCACACATCGCCTACCACCACCCACACATCGCCAGGCATCAAATTGCCTAGCACCACCCAAACATTGTCTAGCACCCCACACATCACCTACCACCACCCACACATCGCCTCGCACCACCCACACATGGCCTACTCATGTATTACATCATGTACTGCAGGACGGACTGGTGCGGTCAGACACGGCGGTGGGGACGCCCGACTACATCTCGCCAGAGGTGCTCAAGTCGCAGGGCGGGGAGGGGCTGTACGGCAGGGAGTGTGACTGGTGGTCCGTCGGGGTCTTCCTGTACGAGATGCTTGTCGGTGAGTGGACTGCTGCGGACTGCCAAATTAGCATTAGTAGACTGTAATAACCAGCAGGATTAACACTAGTAGACAGTCAGCGAAATTAGCATTAGTAGACAGTCAGCGAAATAAGCATTAGTAGACTGTAATAACCAGCAGGATTAACGTTAGTAGACAGTTAGCCAAATTAGCATTAGTGGACTGCAATAGCATTAGTTTACTGCAACAGCCAGCAGAATTTGCAGTAGTGGACTGCAACAGCCAAAGGAATTAGCATTTATGGACTTCAATGGACTGCAAGTCAGTGGAATTAGCATAAGGATAAAACAGCCAGTATAATTAGCATTAGTTGACTTCAACAGCCAAAGGAATTAGCATTTGTAGACTGCAACAGCCAAAGGAATTAGCATTAATGGACTTCCAACAGCTAGCAAAATTAGCATTAGTAGACTGGAAAAGCCAAAGGAATTAGCATCTATGGACTGAAACATCAAATTGAAATTTGAATTAGTGGACTGCAATATCCAATTAAATTATTAGTGGATTGCAATAATCAGTGCTAATAACAAGTGAAGTTACCAAATTACCAATAGCAACAATGCTAAAGATATCCTGTTGCTGACAAGTTAAAATTTAGAGTTCCTTTATTTTATTTTATATTTTATGCAAGATGTTTTCGAAGTTGATATGATGACCAGTACTTCAAGAAGTTACATGTTACTTCAAAGTAAACGCCAATGAGCAGCGATGGCTGGAAATTAGGTGCTAAAAATCCATTATTATTATTATTATTATAGCTCAAAATCTCACATGGATTTCCTATAGACCATAAAGTCAAACATTATTATACAAATGTTTGAGAATTTATTTTCTTCGTTTGTAATTTTGTTTTCTTTAGTGTTATTGGATGTATGTATATCTTCACTTTTATGGT
This sequence comes from Lepetodrilus ovalis, assembly GCA_032361185.1. Taxonomy (NCBI): domain Eukaryota; kingdom Metazoa; phylum Mollusca; class Gastropoda; order Lepetellida; family Lepetodrilidae; genus Lepetodrilus; species Lepetodrilus ovalis. The sequence continues at coordinate 4,165 of JAUTBQ010186193.1, read as the reverse complement.
ATATGCCAATTTGTGTTGCAGGTGACACTCCGTTTTATGCAGATTCATTAGTAGGAACGTACGGCAAAATCATGGACCATGCACGGTCCCTACAATTCCCTCCAGATGTAGAGATGTCTGAACAGGCTAAGAGAATGATATGTGCTTTCCTCACTGACAGGTAACAACGGCCATCTATTTAAGGATACAATAACTCGCTCACTCGCATAAAACAGTAATTCACTGACTAGAGTATGGAAGAGAAGGAAGATATTGAGGTGTATCTCTAATTCATAAAGCTCACTGAAAGCCTTATTAGGATAGGTTGTAGTGCAATGGTAGAATGTTAGATTTTGGAGCCAAAGGACCTGGGTTCAAATCCCATCCTGGGAGCCTGATACCGATGTTTCCGAAAAGGTTACCTTTCCGACACGATCATGATAGAATGTGCTGTCTGTACCGTCGCAATACAGTTACCATTCTTGGACTGTCAGTACCAGCTGGTGCTTGCAGGTTTTCTGCAACATCTAGTGCTAAGGTTGTTGCGAGTTTCCTTCTGCCCTAAACTGACAAGCCTTGATATGTGAAAGAATCTTGGAAGTGACTCTAAACCCGAATTTAAAAAAACCCCATTTGTTTATATAAAAAAATATTTCAGGACGGAACGATTAGGACGGAATGGCGTAGAAGAAATCAAACGACATCCGTTCTTTCGGGACGGTGACTGGACATGGGAAAGCATCAGAAAAAGTAAGTTTAAAATAAAAAACCATGGCCTGTGCTTCACAGAAGGGTCCAACTGTAGTCCTGGCCTGAATCAGTCAATGCAGCATGCTTTTAATATAGCAGGAAACAATAGTATATGGAACATAGACTGCAGGTATGCTGGCAAGAGTAAAATGTATTTTGTTGTAATAGCCATTTACAAGTCTTGCAGTAAGTCAGTAAGATGATGACCTCTCATGTTCTTTGAACTAACTCTCGAATGCATCAAGCATAAACATGCATTAGTCAGTGGTTAAAAGAATATGTAGCGCTAATCAGCACTTTATGATGTTAAATTGTCCACCTGATAAAAGCGATCAATTAGTATGTGAAATATGTACGATAAACATGCATGGCAATTTTCTCCAGCTGTGCGGAATTCTGCTAATTACTTTTTGTCTAGGGGGTCGATTTATTTGCACTGGACGTCCTCCAGACCCCAGAACCTAGGCATGTTTACTGCTGAGTGATTATTTAATGTCCAATAGCATCAAATATGGCCTCAGATTCTAACAGATATAATATATATATATAATATATGTGATCTCGGTTCACGAGAGGTACTGGAATATTTTACAGGATTTCATAACATTTAGTCGTCAAGTTAATTAATTCTTCCTCTTATTTCATCCCATCAGGTGCACCCCCAGTAGTTCCAGAACTGTCCAGCGACATCGACACTAGCAACTTTGACGACATCGAGAAGGACGACTCTCCACAAGAAACCTTCCAATCACCCAAAGCCTTCGTAGGAAACCACCTTCCCTTTATAGGATTCACTTACAATAGGGACTATCAGTGAGTATAGGATTAACTTACAATAGGACTATCAGTACTGATGACTAATTGCAACCCACCAGGGCTGCATTACTTTTTCTCTACAAAGTCAGCCCATGTAGTAATATGTCGTACTATTTTTTGCTTCGGCTTTTGAGCCTGTAGTGTTTTGTAGGAAATAGTAGGAAAACCTGAAGCATGAAGTGAATGGACTGAATGCCTGCGCAAACCTATTTCCTGCTATTTTCCTACAAAATTGTTCAGCCAGGCTCTACTTTTAGAAAAGTAGCATAGAAATATGTAGAGAAAAGTAGTGAATGCAGCCTAAGAGTTGTCCAATAATGTTTGTCTTTGTTTATGTCGTTATTTATATCATTATAAATAATCTTTTTGCAGTTATTAGAGTTATTTCCCTTGGTTCAAAGTTATTTATTATTTATTATTTATTATAGAAATAATCCATTTCACATTAACATTTGCATTTGATAGATTTTTTAGAAACCTTTTTTTTACAATGTTTGCAATTATAAGATTTATATCCATTTATTCAGAGTTGGTATAAAAACAAATCCATTTCCAATAAGAGTTGCATCTCGCCACCTTTTTATTTACATATTTTATCATTGATCTCTTTTGTAATCATGTGACATGATCATTCTATGATTAACCTGGGGTGCGTTCAGGATGCGCTACATTTCTCTACGAAGTACTAAGAAGTGCTACAATAGCCATTCAGCAAACACATGTAGTACTACGTAGTGATACTTTTTACTTTGCCTTTTGAGCCTGTAGTGTTTTGTAGGAAATAGTTAGGAAAATGCAAAGTATGAAGTGAATGTACTACACGCACGCGCAAACCAATTTCCTGCTATTTTCCTACTAAGTCGTTCAGCGAGCCACTACTTTTAGAAAAGTAGCGTAGAGAAATGTAGAGAAAAGTAGCACGTCCTGAACGCACCCCTGATCTTTCTTCTGGAGACAACCATTGATGGCAGACAAAACTGATATTGATTCATCCAGCCAGATGGCTATCATCTACTTTCACATTCATTTTGGTTCTGTGTAAACTTTCTATTTGCCAATTTGGAATTTATCTTTTCTCATTTCAGATTATTATGCTCAACAGCATCTGGCTCTATAGTAAGTATTAACATAACACATGGTATTTCATGAAATAATTACAATCTGAAGTATATGTTTGTAGGCCAGAGAAATGCAACCTAGTTGTTGTCACCACATTGAAATTTGAATCTGTAAATATTCACACTTGTAATAAATAAGTATCTACTGTTTACTTCCCTCAGGATGAAGTTGATGTAAGTTTTGACAGCGGACTATTTTTCCATATCATTTCCCCAATCAGGCATGGCAATTTTCTGCGGGTATGCAGAACGCGGATTTATTTGTCCGGGGGTCAATTTATTTTCCCCGGACACGACACAGGTCCTGCAGGCCAGGCTTGTTTTCTGCTGAAATTACCATTGTCTGTTGCCATTCCTGCCTATGTAGAGGCCTACCAATGGAAACTAACACCAGAAACTGTATAACATTCATATGATTGCACTCTACAGGGATGGAAACTCACCTTTAAAACTTGCTAGCACGAATAGTGATACAAATAACAAATCTTTACCAAAAAAACCCCAAGATTTCTACTAGCCCTTAGGATACATTTAGCATTGGGAGAAACGGCCTGGGCTAGCAGGCGAGTGTTAATTTCCTTCCCTGCTCTACATAGAATATGAAATTATATGTCAAATCTGTATCATTCTGTGTTTTATCAAGCCGAGCTATTGTGAATGCTAGCAGATTTCACATTTTCAGTCACTATCCATATGCCAAATTTCACCATTCATCTATAGCTCTATTATCATAATCATAATTTTAATTACACTTTTTTTAGCATGTTTTTCATGCTTCTTCATTTTAATACATAATATTATAGTTAAATAATTATTGATTGATTGTCGCAAATGGGTGAAAGATTCCCGCATCGACGTTACACTCCATAATCATTCACTCACTGTCTATGTATAACTCTTCTAGCGCTATGTAGTCATATGAATGTTTTCTGAAGTCAGTTTTCTTTTGTAGGCCTGATATAGAATCCTACATATATTATTTTCTATGGAATATACAATGCCATTCAAGTACTTCATTGTCTTGTTTGGCTACATACATATACAGTGTCCCCTTGATATAACACCCATATAAATATATATATAAATGAGTAATGTGCTAGACCAACACCCTTTTAAGCATGTTCATATCACTGCCTGCTGTTACCCCTATCAATGTATCCATGTATTCACTTCCATCCCAACCCCCTGGGGATCATGCAAATCAAGCTGCAATTTCCCAGTCTTTTTCGCAAATATCTCAGCTAGGCAAAGCATGAAATGAAATTATTTTGAGTTTCAAAGTAAGTATTTTTACCATCTATGAAAATGACACAAGCATGGCATGGCAGGAGGAATGTCAATCAAAAGGAGTTCCAGCAGACAGGCAACCAATCAAATGACAATACATACTATAATACATTATATATAACCGTCCAATCAAACCAGCTCTGGAATATATATTGAAGATTGCACACTATATCACCAACACTATATAACTACGGTACTAGTTCTATATCTTGCAC
>JAUTBQ010186182.1:0-10640 GCA_032361185.1 Lepetodrilus ovalis | reverse complement strand
GAATGTACTTTGTAGTTGTAGCTAAGAACTAGTCAAAAACGGCCATAAATATCTGTGATTGTATGCCTTTAATATATCACTTGTGATGACGATTTCAGATGAACATCAGCATAGTATTTTATTGACTTCAATTGACTGGAAATCCTATATCGGGATTGTGAAAAGAATCACATTCTAGATATGTTCTACAAGATGTAAGCTATCAGTTAACAACAATATCGTGTTCGTATCTTGATTAATCACTGAGGTATACTAGTTAGAACTTGGTGGGGGTTAATCTCAGTACATATAGGTCCACTGCCAACTGAATTAATTGACACTAATCAATGGAATGCATGTTCAGCCCAATAACTCTGTTTAACTACCAGATCCGCAGGGCTATCATAGAGAAATATGATCTAGGGATATATAGCTTTCAAAATGAATGTCCAGTGATAACATCCTAAAGGTGTGGCTATGTTTATACTAGTAAAACAGCATTTGAAGATAACTACGAGCATTGTGGAAGATATTACGATACGATAAGATGCACCCACCGCCCCAGCTTATCGTGGGTTCACTATTCACCATTGACATTTAACTGCAACGCAGGGACATTTTAAGCCGATGTACAATGTCAAAGCCAATGGGACGGATACTACCATTTGAATGCTATTGAATTAGATGGCAACGGTGCACACTTAGCTATGTACGGCAAGCGATACATTGGGGACCCCTGGTTTCCTCGGGAGAGTTCCCACGTCCATGGTAAATGTGTAACTAGAGCATACTAAACGAGTTTCCTTGTGACACCATTTGTATGAAACCAGTGAATGGTTTTGGTATCTGATGAGCGAAATATATTGCAATTCGGTGTCCTCCAACTGCAGTCCTGAATCTAAAACGTGACCCATTTACTATTGTGCTATCTATTCGGGAACCATTTACTACTGTGCTATCTATTCGTGCACAATTTACTATTGTGCTATCTATTCGGGCAACATTTACTATTGTGCTATCTATCTGCACCATTTATTATTGTGCTATCTATTCGGGCACCATTTATCTACATGCAATGGCAGTAGTATGCATAAACACTTCGTATTTTGAATTATTAGTTTGAATGCAAACATAATAATAACATGTTTTGTATGTACATGAATCTTACCATGTATACATAAATGCCGCAACATTCACTGACACACACATGCACGCACTCACGCACAGACTCACAGAGAGAGAGAGAGAGGTGGGGTGGAGGGAGGATATAAGATGAGTGGTCATTTAATACTTAATTTATTAAACGAGTTGGTAAAAGTGATATTGATATCGGCAAACCCCCGCACAATATCACTTTTACCATCGGGTTGAAATAGTTCAGTAGTAAGGAGACTGGCCCCAGATTACTGCGCTCGATTCAGCACATGTTTTCGTGGACAGCTGCAATATGTAAATGCATAGAGTTATCTGTGCAGTTCTCCAAGGGAGGTAACACTAACATGCAGAGGATTGTTATATTATGTAACGATTATTCTAACGTACGTGTGTATGTGTGTGTGTGTGTGTGTGTGCGTGCGTGCGTGCGTGTGTGTACGTGTGTGTGCATGTGTGTGTGTTTGTTTCTGTGTGTGTCTGTTTGTGGGGTGTGTATGTATATGTTTGCGTATGTATGTGTGTGCGCGTGTGTGTGTGAGTGAACTATTCCTTCTACGATGTTACACATACTATCAGTCAAAACAATAGCTGACACTTCAGTAATATCTTACATTATTTGAACCTTCGGACCCATTGGGTCACGGGCGACCCACGGTTTTAACTTTTATCACTGCGATTTGTAATCATTTACCGTCATACACACTATCCAATCACTTATAGTACCATCAGAATAGTATCTCCACTAACATATTGAGGTGATTTTCAACCAAAATCTGACTCAAATTGTCCTGTCACACACGGATCGTCGACACGACCATCATATGGTACCGTATTGCGCACACATGACGTGAACTATCTTGCAATATCTAGAGACGTGGCTGTATCGGTACCAACATTGTGTCCTGTCTTCTGCGTAAAGGTGGCCTGGACCACGTTCGTCAGTACACCGGTAGTTACACTTGATTGCATGGACCCGCTATTAAATACCGGTAGTCTTGTTGGTACAATACTTGACAATCCGGAAAGCTAACACTATTTTAAATGTATCGGGTCCAACACATTTCACTTACAATCAATTGTAGATAAACGTATTCTGAGCAACAGGGACCATGTGTGCTCCAATATAAAAACAAAGCCAGGTAAGCAAGTAGCCGATGATGATAAAGAGGACTCGCAACTCCAATGTTGTAGATTTGCATTCAAATGCGTATTTTTCAAAAGAAGCAGTGTGTTTCAGTTTGAATTCCATTTGGTATACTTATCCGTTTCCTTATACTTGTCTATCTTATAAAAGCCATATCTCTCTTATTGCGGCGAGAGAGGTGAGGGGAGAGATGCCCCGTTGCCCACTCGGTTAGCTACAGCCCTATGTAAGAGGTGTAAATTGAAAAAGATATATGCCGAGACAAATATTGGTATAATACCCGCTTCCGACGGCCTTGCAGCATATTCTAATCGGACTAGCACTATAAAAACTGGTGGAAATCCAGACTAAACAAGCAGTACAAATGCATGTAATCAATTATATTAGTGAAATAATCCAGAAAGTGGCTTTAAATCCCAAATCAACCAACCAGTTATGCAACAACGTCATATTATTTAGATGCTGACATGATACTATTCACGTGAATGTTTGTTCCTACTTACACTTCAACGTTGGCAAGCTTGTAAAATATCACGTGGTCAGCAAAATAATGTGACTCAATATGCAGGAATTATCGCGTTTTAAATTCAACGTGGGGAAAACTAAAGTTTCTATTTTGAAGATACGTTGAAAATATGAAGTGATAGATTCCTGTCTTGCAAACGTCTCTGTTACTGTCGATGTAAAGAAGAACTAAAGACGTAGTCAGTGTTGTCAAGTTTAATCACCATGTATCACAGTATATTTAATTATCAAGGCATAATCGATACATGAACAGTAAAGGTAAGCCAGTTCTTACTACTGAAGCATCCTCAAGTAGGCGTGGCATGTTTTATTCTGTGCAAAGAGCCAATAGGATTTTGAGACGGGAATCAAGTGGGGAGGTCCAATTTCACAAGGCAATTGTAGCACTGCAATCAATGTAAACCTTACCATATTCCATAGATTTCAAACTATTGTAGGTAATAATCACTGAAGTTTTTATTTTATTGATCCACCACCAGCGACCATCTAAAATAATAGGCGAGGAATTGTCAGTGATTTTTACCAATGCATAATCAAACGGTGTATTCCGTGATCCTATTACCTAACATGTGGTCAACGTGGTCAACGTGTTATGGACACTATGGACTGGTTATCCCGATGACATCCTCAATATTATTCATAGACATGACAATAATATTTCTGATTTCAATATTGGAGAGTTCATGAAAGGTCATTTGGACCAACACTTACACAGGCATTCATTAAGTTTTGGAGCATAGCAGTTCTTCAATCACAAATCAAGCATACTCTACAATAAGATAATTCCCAATTATCAAAGCACATTAATTCTTCTGTACATGTATCATTCAATATATACTCAACAAAATAAGTTACTTAAGGTTGCCAGACACTTAGTTGGGAAGCTGTCCACAAGATTTTGAGTCATTCTTCTTCCAATGCATCTGCAAGTTCTTGAACAGTATCTAGAGCTTGTGGATGTTTAGAAATTATTCAGTTTAGATAATGGATAAAGCTAAACCAATCTGTCCAAAAAGTTGTTTTGTTGAGTATAGTATATCAATGAAAGGAGATGAAAGACATTTGGTGTATTATCAAGAAGATATTTTAAATGCATACTCCATGAGGTAAAATAAACCTTTTCCAATCCAATATTAAAATCCATAACTTGTGTACCTATGAGATACGATACTGGTCTTTGCGAATAATGGATAGGTATACATGATAACTAATATAAAAGGCATGTTCTGCATACAATGTATGTATGCATACTATCTGTGTTAGCTAACAACAAAACCTGGGGGTGGTTTCATATGTCCACTAGAGCCTTCACTGATGACAGAACTGAATCCAGGAGGGCCAGTGATGTGTATTCCAGGTGGAAGATTTATACCAGGAGGTGGACCTATAACTGGCTTAGTATCTCTTGTAGGATCTTCAGAAGCATTGAGAACATTATTGCCTTGAGAAGTGTCTGATTTGCAATGCGTATCATAAGAATGGCTGGGTGCTTTGCAGTTGTCTTTCTTGCTGCTATAACCTGGCGGTGGGCATGGAACTGAATTAGCTTTTGTTTCCAAATGTTCGGAATCATTGGGAACATCTTTGTTTTTTGAAGTATCAGATTTGTAATGTACATCTTTAGTATGGCTGGGTATAACACAGTTTCCTTCATGCCTTGCCTGGACCGTCTTGGTGTTGCTTTCCTTGTACTCTCTTCCCTTTGGTGTGACTCTTCCTCGTCCAGATCCTCGTCGAGATTGACCTCCACGGCCGGACGTTCGATCCCGGTTGTTCCCCTCCAGTCGTGGCTCATCTACGTAAACCCTTTCTTTGTCCCAGTCCTCGCTCGTCGTGGACCTCATGCGACCGTATCTGTTTTGGTCTCTCTGCCCTGTGTGGCGGTCCTCGTTCCAATTCTCCTTTCTTGCGGAATAATTCCTTCTCAGATGAGGCTTCTGTTCTCTGGATGCATCTTTTGCTTTCCGTGAATCCTGTGAATGCATGTCTTCTTGTCTATGCTCATCATGTGCCTTTTCTCCTTTGGATCCACTCTTGTACCACCTTGTGTCGTGCTGAACGTCCTTTCTTTTACTCCTGTCCCGTGTTGATTCCACGCTCACCCTGCTGCTCTCAGAAGCATCATGATGTCTTGGTGAGTCTCCTCGTGGTGAACGGAGTCCTTTATAATTATTATTTCCTCCAGGTTGTTTTCCTTCTTTCTCCACTAGTAATTCCTCTTTCTTTTTCGAGTTATGGTTCTTCCCTTGGTCTTTGAGTGAAATCTCACTTTCCCAATTCTCTGATGCTGAGTTTGATGGATCTGTTTTTCTAACTTCACGATGTCCTCTGTCTGGTTTGCTCTTAGAATCTTTCTCTCCTCTCTTCTGTGCTCTCTGCAGTCTATTTTCCAATGGGGAAATTTCGTTTTCCCAGTTTTCTTCATGAGCCTTGGAAGGATGGTTGTGTTTCCCTTCGTGCTGAGCTCTATCCCTATGATATCCCTGCCACTGGTCTCTGGGATGCCTGTTTATGTCCCGACCACCATCTCTGTGATGGTCGTGATGACGGTTCCTTCCAGACTCTTCCCTATTGCCTTCCCGGTCATGTAATCTCTCCTCAAACCTTTGCTCCCTCGCATGCCGGTGATAGCCACGATGCTGGTTATTTCCAGAATGATCTTCCCTGTGGCCATTCCCATCATGTAGCCTCTCCTCAAACTGTCCTTCTCCCTTGTATCGCCTGCTGTCTCCTTTCCTTACAGGTTCTCTGTCACTGCTGCTTTTGCTGTCCTTTGACCAGCGACCTCTTCTACCATCACCATCTTCAGACTTTTCTTCATCTTTGGATGTCCTTCTTCGACCGCCATATTTCCTCTGATCTCGCCGTTCTCCCTGATCGCCTGCAAGACTGATATCCCTGTCCCAGTCTTCATGAGAAGACTTTTTTTGTTTGGCTTCATGACTCCTTCCTGAGTTGCCAGCCAGTCGAGACTCAGGTTCATCATTGGCGTCACCCACGGACGATTTCTCTGGTTTTGATGTCTCACTGTTGTGGTCACTCTCCTGTGCTGAACTGCAGTTTCTGTTTTCAGAACAATCCACAACAGTTCTTTCTGTATCCCAGTCTTCATAATCCTTTCCAGATTTCTTAAGACAATCATTCCTGCTTGAGGGCATTTCTTTGCCACTTGTATCTGATCTATCATTTTCTAACCGTCCTGAATCGTAAGACGACTCATCATTAATTCCATCATCTGTTACCAATGTTCCTACTTTGTCACAATCTTCTTCATGGACATGTATACACGTTCTTACTTCATTCCGATTATTTTTCACAGCAGAGGGAGATGCACTTTTATTTTCTACATCTCCATCTTCTTGGCAGTGTTCATTACTAGCAATGACATCTTTACCGGTCTTACCAGAATGGCTGGGCTTGTCGGTTGTTGTACGACTATTTCTATTTCTATCTTGTCTATGACCATAATTTTCATATGGCTCTCTGTATCTTCCATACCCACGATCCCCCGATTCATGCTCATGCCAATTGTTGTGCTTTCTCCGATTCTCGTAATCCTTTCTTCCAGAAGACCATGATCCTTTTCCATTATCATCCCTCTTTCTTTCACTATGTTCAGGAATATTGTATCCATGTTTCGTGGTGTGCTTGACCCCCACAAACGTAATCTCTCCATCTCTCTTCCTTTCACCAAGTTCAGGAACACTGTTTCCATGTTTTGTGGTGTCCTTGGCCCCAACGAATATAATCTCTCCATCTCTGGTTGGTCGGTTCGGTTCTCGTCTGTCGTTGTAGCCACTGTTAGGCCTGTCTCTCCGAGGTAAGCCTTTGTATTTTGCGACAATACTGTCCTGTTGATGGTTTCTTCTGTTAGGACCATCACGATTGGGAGATTTTCTTCCAGATCTGGTTGTTGTTTTCTTTTGAGGATCGGGTTCCTCAGGAATGTCCACCTTCAGAGTCACTACAGTGTCCTGAAAACAGAAAATAAAACTCAGATTTAGTTACTTCAAATGTATTCATATTGTTTCACTTTCTTAACTTTAGCAAAAGAGCCACTCTTAAGATTATTTTGCTCATATCAAGGCTTGTCACTTTGTGGTAGGAATACACCAGCAGGTACTGATGAACCAAATTTGGCAACTGCACAATTGCATCAGAAAAGGATGGGTTTGAACTTGAGATCTATGGCTCTGAGGTTTGCTACTCTACCACTGTGCTACAGCTCACCCCTCTGATAGTATATAATTTTTAAATTTAAATAATTGGCTGAAGTATAATAATTCAAATATATATTACGGCCAGCAATTCTCAAAGCATTCCAAGATGAAGCATTTTGCACGAGCGTTTCTGTGAGTCTTTGCAGCAGTCCATCATTACCTTGTTAACGAGATATCTGTTCTTCTCCACCTCCAAGTCGATGATGCCACCGTTGGCCTTCTGTCTAATGTACAGGTCGGCCATGTCCTGCTGCAGCTTCACCATGTCCTCACTCGGCGTGTACGGCACAACGTCGTCCTCCTCAGATGGAAACTGATCCAGCTCTTCAAGGTCGTAGTTCAATACGTTTCTGCACACTGGACAGACGACCTAGAAGAAGAAATAATTATTTATTTAGTGATTTGCTTGAAGGAAACATCTCAAGAAATATAATGAGAATCCTGGGGCAGTATCCTATAAACAGGTTAAGTTTTAAGTCAGCAACAAAAACCTTAGTTATCAACCTATTTTGACCAAGTTGTCTGTATTTGTCTTAGTCAAAAATTATTGAATCTATGTCTAAAATTCAGACTAATCCAATATAGAAAACTTGGTCAAAATGTGCCACAAATTTAGTGTTTTGCAGACTTAAGTCTTATAAGCTGTTTATAGGATACCGCCCCTGAGCAACTTTTCATGACCTTAGAGGTCTGGTAATGATCCCGCCCCAAGATTACGGAACCTATTGCCGGGTGTAGCTATGGTTATGTAAAGTGAAATTCATCATTACTGCAAGTCTGCTGTGTTAATGTCTTGTTTACTTTTAAAAATAAAATTGTTGAGGAAATTTTTGTGGATTTGTCTGCGTATCTACATAAATAAGCAGCTACGCGCCTATTTTGACCGTGATATCATGCTCAAGCTCAACTTTATTATGTGGATTTGTGGAAAGATATTGAGCATGATATCGTACTCAAAAAAGGTAATCTCTTGCGAACACAAGAGATTCTTGGAAGGGTACCCTGTCTGATTTGTCATGCTACAATATATTTACGATATGATGTTTCAGTCAGTAGCTTCCATTGTGCCATGAAGGCAGTGGATCAGGAAGTCAAATCATTAGAAACTTGGCATCAGGAACCGTTACTTAAAAGCACAATTAAAGTTTCTGACTTAAACATCATTCCTCAAACATCATTCCTCAAACACAAATTCACCGTAAACTAAGAACACTAAGAGTTGTCCCCCTTTCATACATCATTGTGTATAACATAGGCCCCGTTCCTTTCAACTGGGCGATGTGTACTCGGACAGGTGCTCGACGTCACTGTACTGAGTGAAAGGAACAGCTCACATACGTGTCGTGTAAGCAAGATGGCGACAAAGACTACCCTTCGATGTGCGACGTCACTGTACTAGACGCAGTGCGGTCTGCACAACCTGACCAGCAAGTACACAGTTTCCCAGACAGCGTACAAGTCATTCCTTGACAAAACTGTCTGTCCGGAGTACTGCGAACACTGCTCTATGGTGAATGGATCGGCCCTCTAGTGTAAATTATGGAAACATTTGAGATGTATTTTTTTTAAATAGTCAAAATGAAAATGTTTACAAATAAGGTCATAAAAAAAAAAAAACACCTTTGGCTCCTCCTCTTTCTGGGAATGCATGACCTTGACCTCTGGCTCCTGAGTGAGAGCGTGGTGGACGTAGCGAGCCAGACAGGAGTTGTGGAAGTAGTGGTAGCAGTCTGTGCGTGTGAACGCGTGGGCGTCGTGGAAGTGTTCCAGGCACACCACACACGGACAGCGGGGAATGTTACCTTCAGTCAAGATTTCCTTTGCCATCTGTCGACAATACATGTCCAAGAACATGAAACACGCATATTCTCATTACACTGTTGTTATTTAATTCTTTTTAAATCATAAGAAATATTATGTTAGTAGATTGTACATGTATGTATTCTTTTCTTAAATAAAAGAATTTTAATTGGGGTTTCAGGTTTATTTTACTCAGAAATCATGGAATGTCAGTTTAAGGCAGGAGGAAACATGCACCACATGAAGCACTGATAATTACAGTAAACCTGCTAATACTGGCTACTGTGAATGAAACAAAGGCGCGAACTGCTATGGAAGTAGACACTGCACATCCTATCATGATTGTACAGGAAAGTTAACCAACAAACATTGACTTCAGGTACAATGCTCAGCATTTAGGATAATTTGTTCACAAATATGCATATGGTTGTTATTTTTTTAAATGTGAATAAACATCAATTTATGATGTATGTTCTTCATGGAACCACATTTACCTCTATCAGCTCAAATAACATGGCACATCCCCGCCTACTCTCTGCTAGAGTGTGCATGTCCTCTTGAAGACTGAAACAATGTAAACATGTACATATGTACAAACAGTAATTTACAGTTACATTGTGATGACCAGGGTATTGTTTTTCGAAGCTCTCGTATCCACTATGAAACCGTAGCGCTCTCATAACTGCATGAGCGTCATGTATCAGAGATCACCTCTGGTCTGGTAGTAGATATGAGAGCTTCGAGAAATGATAGCCTGGCCCAGAGGTTATGGAAGTTGCCACTTGGCAGAAGGTTAGCAATCACTAGCAAACTGACTGACCTGTGTATCTCTTCCTCTGCTAGGCCCCGAGGGTTTGTGATAATCACCTCTGGAATATCATCTGGATACTGGAAATAAGTATAATAAACACAGTTTTGTCTGAATTGCCATTTGTGTAGCAGCTTTCAAGGTTATTTTGCTCATATCATGAACTTCACTAGCTCTAATTACTGAATATTAAGACTTGCTCCTTCATGATTCATTAATATAATATTCAAAAGAGGACTACAATGTTGGTGTAATATAATAAAAACAAATATATATACTATTTTCAGAAGTGAAAACAATTGGGTAGCTGGATCTGTAAAACTGGGAACCAAGTAACTATGGCCTAATGTTAATAATAATAATAATATAATAATAAAAACAAGAGAGAGAAAACTTCAACTTACTGCTGGTGAGAGTTTGAAGTGGACCGTGAGACACACAAACTGTTGTGTAATGTCGTCACCGGTCGCTGGATGAAGAGTAAGGTATACCAAATGCGGATGTCCACTGAAAAATAGTTTCATCACATACCTTTAGCATTGTGAGAAATGGCCCGGGCTAGTGGACTAGTGTTAATTTCCATCCATGTATAAGAATAATAACTCAATGTGTGTCTACTTTGACGCATGTCCACTCACACTACTAATTTGCTGTTACACAATTAATTTCCTAGTTACACAATAAATGTATCATCCTTGCACCCCAAAGGTACTTGTTTATTACGTTAGCACTGCAGAGTACCCCTGGCTCACATCTAAGGGGAAACCTGCGCAAAACGCCAACCAATGAGATCATTTTCTCAATGAAAATGCCGTAAAAATCTAACCAATGAAACGGACATTATCGTTGTTTTATTAATAGCTCCTGTAGACTGATTGCGCGAGTTTTCCCCTAGATATGAGCAATGAGTACCGTGCAGTGCTAATGTAATAAGTACGTCTGGTGTGCAAGGATGTAAATGTATAAGCTCAACTTGCTGCAAACATAGATGATAATCCCTTATAATCTA
>JAUTBQ010186171.1:0-10641 GCA_032361185.1 Lepetodrilus ovalis | reverse complement strand
ATCGTAAAGCTCTGTGTAGAATACCAATTGACAGTTCTATCGGCAATCACTATCACAAAAACAAATGTCAACATTTACTCTCACGCTATTCAAAACCTTTAATTTGGATGTTGTACCCGACTACTGAAAACAATTTTTAGTGGAAAATACATTGACCTGAAAGTTGCATCCATGGGTCAAGCAATTATGCAAGCAGCTCCTCTTCATTGTCTGGTTTAAGTATATTTAAAGGGAAGGAGATCGTGGGTGGCGGGTAGACTTTCGCACTTTGGAACCACGACCAGGCAGATGTCCATACAATTTACCATCAGCATCGCCAATATATAATTGCCAATGGTGACTTTAGATCAGATTTATCAGATTAGGTCAGTTGCATAAACCTCTATTGCCAAATATTATAGAGCATCGATGGACAGAAGTGAAATTTCATGATCTGGTATCCTTATTAACCGTTTTTGTGCATGTTGAATAGTCAAGAATATAAGCTTGGTGAATCTACATTGAGATAGTAATTTAAATACAAAAATTGTTAACTATAGAATACGAGAATGAATGAAACTATGTTGTTTTTAAACACATTACAGTAGGACGCTATTCAAAACTAACTTTCAGATTAGACCATATGCACATTGCTTGAGCGATACACGAGTGTCGAAAACTGGTGACTTTCACAATCAATAGAAACACTACCTGTCTTTTGACCGCTGAATTAGTAATGACAACGTTTATGAATTGATCTGAAATTGTGACCAATGAGAGTTGTTGAAGAACTGACCACAGGAATATAATCGAAATGAATGTTATTCCTGCCTTTACTAAGTATTGATACTAAGTTTCTTATGGTGGCGAAAACTGGTAACGCCGGGATAGTTTATTATTCTCTATTTCGTCATGTAATTGATTCTACAATGTATAAAACCATTTTATTTTCAAACACAATACATAGTCTGACTATATTCAAAACAATGGCAGATATTTAGATTAAATCATATGTACATTCATTGTGCGATACATGAGTGGCGAAAATAGGTGACGTTCAATCAATAGAAAAATGGCACCTCATTTGATCGCTGCATTCGTAGTTATAACATTTATGAATTTATCTGAAACTGTGATCGACGAGAGTCGGTGAACAACTGACTACGAGAATATCATCGGCATGAATATTGAATAAATGGATTGGAAAATATTGACATAAAGTTGCGTAAGGTGACGAAAACTGGTAACACATGGATAGTTACTTTATGAAATCATAAAATCAATATAAAAAAGTTATGCAGGGCCACTCACAACTCTACTTTCTACAGTATATAGAGTAAGTATGTGTGAACGTATTACTGCAAAAAACCTTTCTGTAACAATTTGTTTTAGGTTGAATGCCATTTTGTCACAGGGTGACCAGGCTACTTAGCGAGGAGATATAATAAGGGTCTAATTTTACTCATATAATTTATAAACTATATCCATATTATAAATTTGTTTTACTTAGCACACTAGCTCTGGATCTTAGACGATGACATGTATATATCTACCGTTGCTCATTGTATCAACTTTGTAATATTATTTTGGCCATATTCTAAACGTTAGTCATCGTCATCAGATCTGGTAAGACAATCCCTTACCTCCTATCTAAAAATAGAACAACTATAATTATTCTATTAATAAATCGGCACATGTCAATATATAATAATGTTTTCTAACATTATAGATCTAGCCTAAAATGTGAATAATATTTTGAGTGATAGGAATTAAATTTGACTTCGAGCGTATTCTAAATGTAATTTTAAACAAGCGACGAGACAGAATACACGTATTAATGTCTATCTTCTAGCGTTAGCTAGTTTACGTAGAAAGTGTAGGCGCGAAGTCTGATGCAATTTTACAAATGTCCTTGACATTGCCATATGAGCATGCTAACATATTAATACGCTATGTTTTCCTTGCTTGTAGTTATTTGTTTGAAACCATATACATGTAAAAGTTTAGTTCAATGTTCAAAGTATATATATTTACCCAGTTAGTGTTTACCGTTCACAATATAAAACATAATTGACTAAAAACCGGACCAACATTTGGAACTATTTTGTTACGGTGGATACTTATATGATGTCAAGAGTTCACTTGCCTAAGAATCCACGAATAAACTCAGAATCATGTCTACAAATTTACATCATTTCCCAATTTCAAAGTGAAAGAAACAAGTTTTACCGTGTTGAGAAAATGGATCGACGTTCAGAGTCAAGAGAAGGTATTACTGAATCAAATAACAACGGCGTATTGAAGTTTGTCGAGAGAAACAGAAACTGTAATCACGCGAAGTCTCCCGATCTCAATCATCGATTTCGTCACCATTCATGTTCGTATGTTGACAGTGATACTGAATCTAACCAAATATACGCTTATGACAGTACTTATGACAATATGACAATTGATTTTCTCGTTATGTCACATACATGGCACCCCAGAAGTATGAAGTAAGCCTGTGAACGGTCCGCGATGCAGACATATGGGAGGAAATGGCGGACGAAATCCGCGTGTGTAAACGGGCACGTAGGGAGGTCAGGTGCACCCTTCATGCGGCTAAACAGCACAGGAGATGTTACATCAGTGGATCACAATTCTTGGGCCGCTTCAGACTTGGACAGTCAGTCTGTGAATAACAACAATCCGTGCAACATGAAAACCTGGGCAAATTCTAGAGTTGGCCACTGGACTGGACTGAGTGCCAGTAATTTAACTCATACTAAAACAAGTATTACAGACGTGAATGCAAATATGTTTGAATCCCTTGTTGACAAGTTTTCTGTCAGTCATGCACAAGACCAAAAGTTAATGCAGCCTCATTGTGGCATTGCTGGATGGAATTATAATGGTGTAAATCTTGAAAAATTTAGCTCAATTGGAGTGTTTCCATGTCATCGGTTTTCAAATTCATTTAATTGTGTGCACAGTGGAAATCCAAGAACATTTGGCCTGATTCAGAGTCGTGACATGAAGCATTGTGCTGGTTTGGGAACACCTTTAGTGAGAATGGAGAAACAACACAATCGAAGGCAGAGGTATGACAGCTCTTGTAGAAGTCACATGCCGAAACATCACAGAGTGGAACTAACAAAGAAGACTGCAGAATATCCTTCATTAGAACCCACAAGTGCCTCAATGTGTAAAATTCCTCAAGTTAAGTCTGTGAAAGCTAGTCGTGAAGCTCGTTCTTTATCAGACACTCGCAGTGACTGTATTACTACAGATTTGTCTAGCATGTCTTCTAAGATGTATCGTATCTGCCAATCAAAAGAAACAAATGCCATGGCTCAAAAACATTGTGAAGATGCAGTTTCATCTGCAATGGACAGTGTAAACTTAGACCAAGACATTACTATTACATGTGTGGAAAACTGTGATAAACATAAAGTAGACCGTTGTAGCTCATGTTCTAGAACTGCTAAGACAAGTCAGGATAAAGTTCAGCAGTTCACAGTCAATATGAGATCCAAGGGTGCTTCTATCACAGGAAGTTGTAGCACTACCCAGAATGTCGCTGCAGGGGAATGTGGGCCGGCCAACACGACAGGAAGTTGTTGCAGCTCCCAGAATTCCAGAGCCGGGGATGGGGATCCGGCTCCCGTTAAATCCGATTCCAATATACACGTGCTCTTCATCCGCAAGAATTTGAAAAGAGGACGAGCCCCTGCCAGCAAGCAGCGGAGACGGAAGCAGCAGAAAGCCCGAGCGACAGCATCGTGTTGTCCTGACAACAAAGCACCACCTGGTGGGAAATTGCTGGTGGAATGCAGCATGGGTATTGGAGGCGATTCGCCACAGGACAAGAAATGTGGGAAGTCTCTGTCTTTCTATCTGGGTGTCTCCCCGAACTCAGAATCCCATCCCGTGCCAAATAGTCGTTCGCTTTGTTCCGACTTTGTTGTCGCGTCATTTAGCGACGATGACGACGACGACGATGACTATGACAGTGTTGATGGAGACTGGGGCGACCTTGAAGCTGAACTGACGCAGTGCAATCTTTTCAACTACCTTCCGTCTGCTCAATCGCCTGTAAACTTTGAAGTTCGTATTTCCCCCGTATCTAGCAGCGAGAACCTCCAAAACAAAGTTTTGGAAGACATCAACACAAGCTGGAACGTACAGATATCTGTGAAAGATCATGAACAATCGTCTAAGAAAAGTGGAAAGAAGGTAGACATTTATGATATAGATTGTCTGTATATTCTGTATTTTCTCCAGAATAACATTTTGAGTTAATTTCTCTGCAGAGTTTAGCAGGAAAAGTTGTAAGGGTTAGCAAACGTTATTATCATGTAAGTTAAAAGATAGATTGCCCGCAGTGCAATTTAACTTGCCGCTGTATGTTATTCTAGAGCCCTGTATGATGTACTGTAGCTTGTGCATGGTCATGGGTGGAAATTGACACTAGCTCGCTAGCCCAGGCTATTTTCTCCCAATACTAAAGGTATCCTAGGCTAGTGTAACTTTGTGTTTTTTGTAAACGTTTTAAATGTAAGTTTCCACCCCTGTGACTAGCACTCTGTTACAACTATGTGATTTAGAAAGATAAATTAGCTGATGCAATATGTACGCTGATGTAAAGAATATAGTCACATAATAGTGCAATTATTTACGATCAATACAGACAACTTTTAAACCTACCAGCCTCATTAATGATGCAAATAACTTTTACTATTTAATGCACATTTGATTAAATTCTAGTAGTAGCCAAATTTAGGGCTAACAGTAAAATATTACAGGGCTCTACATCAACTGTTTGAGGCACCTATTGCGTCCTATTGTTCCTATTGGACATGAAACTGTAGATAAAAAGCTTGTTAATCTGGGCTAATTCACTTGACCGCCTGTGGATAATACCTGTCCCGGGCAGGTGGGAACAATCCTTACTGTCGAGTCTTGTAATGTGTTATACTTTTGTTGTCTGTTCGACTACATTCAAATTTAATGTTGGGGTAGTCTCCTATTCTAATATACAGAGTTACTTCCCCTGCCGTCTCCACATAGGAGCAGTGTATACATCAGTCCATGCGACTTAGTCATGGCACTAATTTTAGATTGCATGTTTTTTTTGTGTAGCTAAGCCCATGGCCTAAATACAGGAGCTCACAATTGAATACCTTTGTGACAAAATGCTTGGGTTGATGTGTTATTCAGTTTCTATTCAAGCTTGGTATGTTATTATTATTTTTCATGTTTATTAACTGTTGCTGACCTTTTCAGGTCCATTTTCCGGAAGACGAACACCTCTCGGTCGTCCATCCCATGGTTGTGTGGTCTTACGCCTACCAGTCGGCTCGCAAAGGACACTGGGAAAACTTTGTGCGAGACCGCAATCGCTTCCAGCGCAGAATCCAAGACTTGGAAGAAACCCTTGTCACCGTTTTCAACTCGAAGCACCGGCAACGCGTGCTTGAACAGCGCCAAATCCAAAACGGGCTTACCTCAGGGACCCAACATTAAATAGCGATGACATTTCCTGTCGAATCGGTGTATACGACGACAGGCATCGCCATGGTTACTGTGATACAATGGCAGCTAACACAACTACGAATGCAATTCATCATGGTGCTGGGTGCATGCAGACACTGCTTCATGTTTTGGTTACCATGGCTACTGCACAAGTTACTATCTGCTTCCGTTGAGGTCCAGTAGGGGTTGGATATATTCTGAAACTTTTCTTGCGAGGACTTTCTTCATCACTTGGTTATGGTACAACATGTCAGGACATCAGATTTGTTGATTTATTTATATATTCCAAGTTGAAAATGCCCAAATTAGTGGTCAATTTGGTGATCATAATGTGTAATTGTCATGTGATAAGGTTAATTTCAAAGTGATGTTTCCGTCAATTACTAAGTGATCATTATTCTAATTGATAACATGATCATTATGTCAATCAGTTAATATGCTAGGTAATCGTGTTATGTTGTCAGTGACATTATGTTTAGTTGTCGGATGATCGTTATGTTAATTGCTAGGTGATGCAATATTTCACTTGCAAGTTTTACTTCAAATTATGCAAACTCAACACACTACCTTAATTTCTCGTCTAAGATCCAAGTAATGAATTCTGTGCTATTTTATGGAACAAGCTTGATTTCCAAGGTTTAAAGGATTTAGTTAATCGCTAGTGTGTTCCTGATAAATTCTTCTATAGGAATATTTACAAGAGTGGTTAACAAACCAAGATGCGGCTTTTCAGAACAATTGTAGCGCTACCAGACTTGTATCGTATTCAGACATGTGTAGGAGTTGCTACGATCCTTTTGTGGAGCGGGACCCAGACCATACTAATCTTTTTGCGTTCATGGCAGAATTAGTTTGTTTTACAAACTAGGATTCCACCCCTGCTACAGCTGAAAACAAATTTGGAAGTGGCGCTAAAAACATTGCAATTACTACCCAAGACTTGCTGGATTAAAATTTAACTTAAAATGCCTTTTGATTAGAGATAACTAACATAGAACATTTCCCCAATCGGATTAGTTCATGTATAGTATGGCTAGCCTACCCAGTCTTGGAGAATGAAAGTAAATGATATTAATACGAAATATTTTGATTGATATAAATATTTGTATGGAAGAAACTGCAGAAATGTAGACTTGTTTCACTGTTCGGGGAGTGGGTGGATTTTTTGAATGGGAGTATTTGGGTGTGATGTTACACAGCCTAAGGCATGTCTTGGCAACATTGAGTCTTGTATACAGATCATATATTGACAACAGGGACAAGAAATATATGTATGTGTTGTACAAACTGCATCTATTACATTATACGACTTGCTAATTTGACTTTGTAATTACTGATTAACCAATTATCATTCCAGACCGAGATATCCTACTAAGGACTATTTTTCTACTGTCAACAGATGTTAGTGCAGAATATGCGATTGTTATTTATTTTATCAATGCAAAATATTAAATTGAATCGAATCTAAACTTTCTCGTTATTCTTTGGATCTAAGTTTTCAGAGATAACGATCCTAAGCAGTGTTCGAAATTACCGCTGGCCCGGTCATTTCTCCCAGTGCTAAAGGTATCCTAAGGGCCAGTTGAAATTCATGTTTTTTTGTTTTGTAAACATTTATTTGTATCATTATTCTGGGCTTCGTTTCACGAAAAGTTTGTGTATTTAAGCCAGACGTAAATGATGCGGTTTGCTTGTATTACGTCATTTACGTTGATTGTATTACATCATTTACATCCAGCATAAATATACACCTCTTTCGTGAAACGCAGCCCATGCCAATAATTTTCCAGTGGTAATTTCGAACACTGATCCTAAGTTGGCATCAATGCTGAAGTTGCCTCTCTGGCGTGAGCACGATAGGATGTGCCATGGCGGTGGCAGGCTACTGGGTTTGTCAGTATCAGTCGGGTTTAACGACACTTGGCTTGTTGCAGACTTCCCACTACAGTTGACCCCCACTTATCCGGACGGTTGAATGCCCGGTAAAACCGTGCGAATAACTGAATTCCCGGATGTCCGAGACATTTTACATAGGAAAACTGATGTATGGTTCCCAGTAAGAACTGCGCAGATAGCGAGGGAACTGTATATCTGAAGTCCGGATAAATGTGGGTCCACTGTATGGGAAAGTGATGAGCAAAATAGTGTTGAAAGCAACTACAAACACCAGTTCGTCAATGTTGTCAAATTAGTAGAGAAAACGAGCTATTCAGCCACTATGACAAACTGATCAAGCTCAACCCCAAATAAGAAAATAAGATATAAATTTTTGTAAAGAAGTGCTACCTTTACTAAGGACCACTATTACATATATCCTCACACCCCAGAGGTACTTGTTACATTCTCTCATCATGGTACCCCTGGCTCGTATCTAGCGGAAAACTTGTGCAAACGGCCATGTAGTTAAAATAGAACCATTTTCAGTGACCAATGAAAAAACTGGTAACAAGCAAAGGGACGTAACTCCAGTGTATACTAGATGCACGTGACCAGCAATTTACTAGCAGGAATGACACTATTTTATTGGTTAGATTTTTACAGCAAAATCGTTGGGTCAAAATGATTTCTTTGGTTGGCTGTTTACGCAAGTTTTCCCCTAGATGTGAGCCAGGGGTATCATGAAGTGACAACGTACCTCTGGGTGGCAAGGATGTATTGCATAACGCTGCACAGATGGGAATAAACATAAACTGTGAACATGTCCAAAACCACTATACTGACAGTTTTATTTACATATGTACAAACAATGGCCGAGTCCTGGTGGTTATTTAGCCGACGGCGCCAGATAATCTTCCAGTTCCTGGAAGTGCCGTCGTGTGGAAAGGACCTCCAGGGACATCTGGTCCATGGCTTCGTGGAGCTTCCCATTGGATCTGATCTGAACATTTCCGAGGTTGGCCTGAAAAAAAGAACAGCATAATTAGAGGGTTCGAACTATTTGTGCTCAAGGTGGAAATGAGGAAAAACGTGACCTGAAGAGATCTTGAAGTTCAACTTGTCATATTAGTCAGAAATCGATACTTTTATTATGTATAAATGCTCCATATAATGTGAAATTGTGAGGTATTGACTCTTGAGTGATGGTGTTGGTGGTGATGATGATTCTAGTTATTTTGCAGAATACATCATAAACAGATCATCCCATTTCATTCACTCCCTCCACTCACATTCATTTATTGGATTATGCAATCATTCATGCAACCAAAGTTTTCATGGGCTCTCCCATTGACTAATATATTCACTAATTCATTCACTCCTTCACTAACTCGTTCATTTGCACATCCACTCTTCCGCGCCCCACCACACCCACTCCCACCACACCCACTCACTCATGCATCTTCTCAACATCAAGTGATTATGGAGTTTTATGTAGATGAAGATTTTTTCCCGCCATTTACGATGATTCTTCCATCAAAACTCACCAGTTGCAGAGTAGCTAGAAACAGTCGACAGATTTCAAACTCAGGCTTCCCAGAGACGAGCTTCTTGAATGCGATTGGTCCACGGTTACCCACGGTTTCGAGAACCACGCTCCCGTACTTGTGAATGTCGAACGGGTCGTGTTGTTCCTCTTCGCGGAGTTTGGGGATTATTTTATCCTCCCACTCGGCGACACGTTTAGAGAGTTCCGTGATCTGGGCGTATTCCTGCGCGCTCGCCATGAATGCTTCCTAGAAAAAGAAATGTGTGCTGTTAACAGATTTAATTTTTCTAAAAATGTTAATGAATCTAGTGTCAGTTATGAAACTTTTGAGTGGTGTAGGCATGACAACAGACAATTGTGATTACAGCGGAAAACCCAGGCTGCAGGCCCCATGTCATATCCAGAGCAAATACATCGGCTGATTTCAGCGGAAAACAAGCCCAGGCTGCAAGCCCCGTGGGTGAGTTTCACGAAAGGGGTGTGTGTATATTTACGTCGGACATAAATGATGTGGATTTGCTTGTATTACGTCATTTACGCTGATTGTATTACGTCATTTACGTCCGGCGTAAATATACACCCCTTTCGTGAAACCCACCCTAGGTCACATCGACCCCTGGACAAATAAATCAGATTCCTGCGGAAAATTGTCATGCCTAATATGGATAGTTGCCATTGGTAACTACAACATACATTTACAGTTACCGTTGGCAACAATGTTGTTGGTGGTTGCTATGGTTGTAGGCTTACCACATGTTTCCGGACCAAGATCTCGTAACTGCTGCAAAGGCTGTCGCTATCAAACAAGCTATCGTCTGTAATAGAAGACCATAGTTGTCTCTTATGCAACATACACAAACAACTTGTATAATAAGTATCATGCAGCATTACATGGTATTCCCCACTGCTGCTAAGTCTACCACTGTGGTGGTGGGGTTGGAGATATTGTAGTGGTGGGGTAGGAGATATCACTGTTATGTTTAAAGTTATGTTACAGTACGTTGTGAGACTCGTAATCATGTACAGTGAATAGACTAGACACAATTTGCAAGTGCTGATATGTAAAGTGGTGAATACGCACTGGCAAATTAAGTATTGTAGGCTGTTTCGTCTTTCGGATAACGCCCCTCTGCATAAAACAATAATCTCTCAAAATATTTGGTCAACACTACGTGTCACAGCACCTATTGTGTGTCACATACGACAATATGTGTCACATCTACGTACTGAGTGTCATGGACGATGCTAATGCGTGTCACAGTACCTATCACGTGTCACAAATGACACTATGTGTCACATCTACTTAACGAGTGTCATGGACGACGCTAAGTGTCACAGTACCTATCACGTGTCACAGATGACACTATGTGTCACATCTACGTACCGAGTGTCACAAAGTCTTTCCGGTCATCCTCTGCAGGGAACATCATGTCATCTATCTGCAGCGGTTCCACGACACCATCCTCACCATCGTCATCATTCATGTTGTCTGCTGCCAAAATAATAGTGCATATTCAGTTCAACAGAGGGCGCTCAGTTAGACAGCCACCAGAGGGGGCTATTTGCCATGTAAATCTAATAATACTAAAATGCCAATGTAAGATCTTGTAATATTTACTAGGGCTGGCTATCGATACGGAAATGGCGTATCGATAATCGCTAAGTAACTATCGATCAATTATCGATAAATATCGGACAAATAAGGTTGCTATATATGTAGAGGA
>JAUTBQ010186160.1:0-10642 GCA_032361185.1 Lepetodrilus ovalis | reverse complement strand
CAGCGGTAGAAAGGTTTTTGGAAGTACAAACATGATTATATGAATGTCAAGTGAATGTACTTTGTAGTTGTAGCTAAGAACTAGTCAAAAATAGCCATAAATATCTAGATTAAATTAACAGAAAATGTGAAGTAATTTTTTTCGTGGAACAGATTACCATCAAGATATTTTGTTATTCCATTTCAAGGTTTAAATGCCAATCCAATATTTCATTGTTGCTGACGTATAAAGAATTGATGTTTTGTTTCAGAGAAGCAGCAAGTTCAGGTTCATCAGCCGTCTGGCCACTCTCACTGACCATATACCAGTAGCTCTGACAGTAGCTGTTGACTAGTAGCTCTGACAGTAGCCGTTGACTAGCTGGCTAACCAACCCTCACTGACCATATACCAGTTACTCTCACAGTAGCCGTTGACTAGCTGGCTAACCAACAAAAGAAAACATTCCAATTTATATATAATATATATCTATACTCAACAAAATTAATTAAGGGATGGTAGATATTTTTTATGGAAGTTTTCTACTTCGGCTTAAGGTATCATTCTTCCTCCAATACCAGAACTTGCAAGAATACCTGAACCAATAGATGTCCAAAGAAAGCTACTGACCATTTATTAATATTGCCGAGTACAAGTTCTAGTGTGGAATATTACTTGATATTTTTGTTTAGCCTTTTGGCTATGTTTATAGAAGGCATATAATCATGAATAATACAAATGTGTTGCAGAATTTTGTTAGAAGTGATTTGTGCGATTTGTGAGTAAATGGATTTTCATGATGGTGTATTGACAACAGGTGGAGATTACAATTATTTTTCACAAACAGAAAACTACCTAGTCTTGTTGAAGGATTGTGACTTGCAATTGTTTGGTCTGTAGTTGCTATTTTTGTTCTAACCAGACCCGGGCATACAAACACTATGTGCATGGTCGACACTATACTTAATTCATATATGGGTTATTGCTGTTACATTACAATCATGTCAGGTTAACGTTTTGGATGACCTAAATGTAGAGTGTGATATAAGATGTTCCTACTGGTCTCGGCCAGCGGGGTTACCCCTTTGGCTCAGTCAGTAGAGCGTTGAATTCACAATCCAGCAACTCAGGTTCGAATCCCAGGATCAGCATGGTCCTGTTACATAATCATAATTAATGAGCCTACATATCTAAAAGCAATGATTGGCTGTGTCTACTTCCATATCTGTCAAGACTTTACCCAAGGACTGATATAGGGCATAGTATGGACATAATAACCTACAATGTATTTCCAGTTTATCTTGCCTACAATACAGTACAGTAGTTTATGATCCTTGATGATGGTAATGGGTTTAACTCCCTCCATGTAATAAGCTAGCATGTCATGAACAACGTACATGTGTGAGTAGATGTAGATGTTGTAGCCATGACATGATATCCTAGATGGGCGCCTGTTCTAAGTTATTGCCTCATAGAAGATGTACCACATATAGGTCCAGCATGTCTTCATATTGTTTTGCATCTAGTCCAATGTAGGCCGCTATATCTACTTACATTTATTTTGTTATGTTTTAATTTTATCAATCTGCACAAAATGGTGATTTGTAATGAAATCTACACTATATGGTGATGTGTACATTCTAATGTCCACTAATCAACATTGGAAGATTTTATTTGGTATTATTATTTACCCGGTATGTTTGATCCCTATTATGATAATCCTGCATGGGTGCACTAGTCTAGTTGTTACATTGTTGTCGCAAATTATGGCTGTTATAATTATATTTCAAAGATAATATATTGTTGAGATTGTCCTTCATGCTAGGAATCAAATAGATACACACGCTGGTGTACAGCCTCAGATATATGCTAAGTAACCACATATCAAAACGTACTTGAATATAGATGCATGGCTAATTATCAAGTTAAAAATAAATAAAAAATCAACAACTCCGCATAGGTACATACTGCATACACATAGGTATATCAACACAGGTCTATACCAGCTAAAATTTACGTCACGGGTGTTTTTAGTTTAAACATATTTTATTCCAGAAGAAATAAGTGTAGGTTACAAGTTGTAACAACTTTATGAAAACCGCTCCCGTGGTTCTACGAGGAAGAAAATATATAGACGTCACGGGGAGAGCAGTAGAGAGATTGATAAAATAGAGCAAGAAATACTGATTTACTTGATTGTGTCCGTGGATGACTACTACTAGTATATCATGTTGCCGTTTGCTCCCACTCCTGAATAATCACAACCATGACAACCCCAATCTTTAAATACAGACTCGTACAGCAGCACTAATGTCACTTCGAACTACCTATATATATATACCTAGATGGAGATAACGACCTCCTTATGCCGGAGACAGAGCCAGACAGATCACAAGTGTGTGTTTCATGTGTTTTTCTTTTCAATATACACAATTTTGCTAAAATAAAGACAAATGTTGAAATGATTGTGTTTGTTGTACGAGTGGTATGGGAACACGTGTAGTTGTGTCACAGGTCACTTCAGATGGTAAACACACATACTACCAGGAGGCATCGTGCTGAGACTACTAGAAACGTTATCCTACTTCAGCCAAACACGCACGTGCCAGTAGAACGCCTCTAGAGGCACATCACATGGTGTGTAACCCGACCCATCACGTCCATAGCAACTGTCTGTCTAGCAGTGTCTGCGACTGATGTTAGTCTGAGACTGGCCTGGACGCTGCCAGAGATTGATACTAAGGACCAGTCTGAAGTACGAGGTTGGTAAACGGAAGTGCCGTAGTCTTACTTTAAAATTATACCTCTGTGTATCTTGGTACTAGTGCTATATACATATTCTGTTAAACATTCCCAAAACGCGCACACATGTGGACATCCCTCTAGAACTACATCGTGCAGCATTCAACGATGCTCAAGGTTATGTCGCAGAATGCTATATTGCAGTCCCTATTATACTACATGTATTATACTATAATTTACCATTATTAACTCTTTGATCTTATACTTATGGGTGCCAATATGAAACGTGAAACCTCGGGTAAAAGTAAAGATGGTTCCGAAAACCACGAATTGCCAATCCTAATTTTTATTGCTCGTGGCGACATTATTTTATGATGTTATCTACCCAATACTAAGTATATATATGTCTACATTATTCCAAGGATACTGTTGCAATGTTCAATAAGGATAATAATAATACTGACATGGCTCGAAATTCAATTCATTGCCCACTAGGAGTACAACATAGAGCCCACTTTTAATTGTTACCCATATCTTATTTGAATCATGACACCGACAACCACGCACCTACTTACTATGATGATAGGCCTATAATATGTACTTTTGATTGGTGATTGCAAGAGGAATATATTCGCGCTACGTATAGATCTACGTACTTTGAATGATTCATGCCCCACATCTCAGCACGACACTACATGTGGGGATGGTCTGACGTAATCAGATGGTCTGAAGTTATCAGATTGTCTGCTCTGGCTCCGTGGCTGTCCCCGCAGGCACGTCTGTTGAGAATGGCATTGGTTCTTGTTCATACTAAGAAACTGCACGTGCGCGCGCGCACATACACACACACACACACACACACACACACAGACAGACATATTCCATGGAGTGTTCCAGCTGGTATATCTGTTCAGGTTACCATCCCCCATCGAGATTGTCAACCCTTGTATACGTAAGACCCTGTATTGCCTCTGTTAGCAATAGATCTGGTCCGACAATAGTATTCTTGACAACTGTATTGAACAACATGCAGGGATGGAACAACATGGTGGTGACAGTTTAAAAAAAAGCATGTCCGTGTTTTAAGTGCCCTGTATGTAGAGTATTTACAGATTTAAAAAAAGGTAGGCTATCATTGCAGCATATACAAACTTAGTAGTCTACTGCCGCCAACAACAGAGATGGTAGACACGTCTGCAGCATTTTATTCTAAAAGATTGTGGTCTTGCGATCTACAATTTAGAAATAAAACACATTCCCGAAAAGCAAATACTTCATCATATTCATTAAAATATGGTTTATGCAGTATAGCGAGTGAAACTAGTATGTACCTATCTGTAACTTACCGTCATACAGGCTACAGATACCTAGTCACCAGACATCCACTTCCGAGTATCTTAGGTCAACACCGTATACCGGAATGACCATTATACTCAAGTACATGTAGTTTGTACTTTGTTCGTTTGAGTCCCATCCTTCCACAAAGCTCTCTTATCTACTAAGAGAGTGGTAGAGCTCTCTTTGCCGATACCTAGTACACGTACACTGCTAAGAGAGCGCTACCAGTCACTTAATAGATAAGAGAGCTTCGTGAAAGTATACCCATGTCAATTATGCAAGAAACGAAACGAAACATTTCCATGTTCAAATGCATGTATAGTAACTAAGAATAGATACATTGGTATACCGTTATCTACGTCATTTGCTATCATATAATGTTAGTGCCAATACTTAACATGGGTCTGAATACAGTATTATTTGTGTTTTAGGCATTTTCACTCATTGCTGGGGTTCACGTTTTACTCCTTTTAGGGAAACGATTATTAGGTGTATCGGGAATATGATAACGTACATTCAACATGAATGTTACTGCTAATATGTCAACTGCATGTATGTCTGCATTAGGAGTAAACAAACGTCTTGGTCACATTCAACGTCATCCTCGAATCCCCTGCCGCATTTGCCGGATGATAAGTTTCGAGGATAAATGAAAGTGTAGTCGATAATAGAATAACAGTTTAAAGTTTTTATAATTTAAATATGTTTGTTAATCAGTTGAATGACTATCATCTTCTGTATCTTTGAGTTAAATATTGTCGAGTATCCTGTTTTAATTTTTGTTTGGTGTTGGTCACAAGCTGTATGGGGTCGACCACCAGGTGAATGAAGGCCATGTACAATGCAAGCCTGAACGAGATTAACATGTAGCTATTTATTCTACTGAGTAAAACAGGTACACGTGCATATATATTCTCATACAATACGACACACGTTTTTATTATTTATAATATTGGTTAGTTGTGCACTGAAAGTATGTACTACATTTGATTTTCCTTGATAGCCTCGAGGTATTTAAAAAAGAAATGTGCATCTTGAATTGAAAACGAAATGAATGTAATAGCATATGTGCCCATTCCATGTTTACACCATAATTCACTTTCTTTGAAAATACATGTACTGTAATTACATTTGAAAATCATGCTCATCACATGAAATTAAGTATATTAATTTCCTTTTGTATTGAAGTCACAAAGAGAGAAGCACATGTATTCAAAACAATTGTTTGATTACAGATGATCATCGAGGGGCAATACTAAAAGCAGCAAAATGACAGACAACCTTGACACCCATGCCCTTCAAGAAGCAGACGATTTATTCAAGAAAGACGAATGGAATGAAGCATTGAAGAAATATAATGAATTAATTTCCAACACCAAAGATGACATAGAATTATTTCTCAGACGATCAAGATGTTATTATTGCCTTGGAGAATTCAAACTGGCGTTCAATGACGCCAAACTGGCCTACGACCTTGACCCTTCATACATCCCATCATGTGTCTGCTGTGGCCGTGCGGCAACTAAATTAAAACAGTTTGAGAAAGCATTCAGGTATTACAAAGATGGACTGAAGACCGATTCGAAACATCCCGTTATAACAGCGGACCTTCAGCAACTGCAAGTAGCCATCTTGGCAGAACAGGAACAGAACGGAACAGAGGAAAGTACGTACAACGCCGTCAAGTTCTGTACACAGGACCCGTACCCGGGAGACAAAGACCTGTACCAGAAAGAGCTGGAAACGTTAGAACAGAAATACAACATTTCAAATGTTCCAAAACTTCCGAACCCACGTCCAGATTTAAAGCCAGACGATGCTGCTAAACATGCTGCGATGGCAATACGATACCGGGCAGGAGGGAACACAACCGCCGCCTTGCACGAGTGTAACCAAGCCGTAGATATAGACCCCGCCAATGTCCTGTATCGCCAACTCAGGGCCGAGGTGTTTATGGACAAGTCCATGATAGAAGACTCCCTCAGGGATATGTTCTCTGTGCCAGCTCAGAGTCGGTCGGGAAATGTATGGAAGAAGGGAGGTAAATATATAATTACATGTACCAGTAGTCGCTTATGCTCATTGTCTAAAAATCTGTGAACTTTGTCAGTGAAATAATGAAACTAGTCGTTTTATCCCTCTCTGCTCGAGATGCTAGTCATACCTGTATTAAAAGTATGTTATTGTCAGCAGGGATGGATAGAGGGATCTCGAGCTATTGTAGTTCATACTCTGAATCAATAGTCTAGGTATCAAGACACAATTGTAGATGTATCTATATAAATGATCAAAGGTATTGCACATAATGGTTTGTCACTAAAATCAACCTGAACTTTTTCAGTAATCTTTCATGGAATGGGTGGAGGATTCCCACCATGATGTGAAATAACAAAACATTTATTCACTCGGCCATCGTTAACATTTCCTAGTTTACATGTGGGGATAGTTAAATGTTCTTCTTCACCATCTTCAGGTCAGATCTTGCACTCTATGGGGCATCCAGTATGCTCCGAGTTCTGGTTCCGGAAAGCAACGAAAATCAGTGACAACAAGGACGACGAGCCCGCCATCTTGTTTCAGAAAGTCCGCACCAAGAGACTGTATGGCCCATTAACAAAAGACTTTCCAGTGACCGTAGACTTTGG
The DNA here is from genome assembly GCA_032361185.1 of Lepetodrilus ovalis. Taxonomy (NCBI): domain Eukaryota; kingdom Metazoa; phylum Mollusca; class Gastropoda; order Lepetellida; family Lepetodrilidae; genus Lepetodrilus; species Lepetodrilus ovalis. Next base: position 3,939 of record JAUTBQ010186160.1, on the reverse strand, counting down.
ACAGTTTGGCCGCTCCATATTCGCCACAGAGGATATTCCAGAAGAAACAGAATGCTTCGTTGATACGCCTGTCACCATGGCAGAAAGTCTGACCAGCAACCTCGCCCCTGGGTGCCATCACTGTGCAATGTCGATGATCTCGCCCAAAGATTATTTCGGAGATGCTCTGGGCTCCTTTTCCAGGCCGATGAAGGAGTTTGTGAAAGAACACTGGCCGGACACGACCCCAGTGATGTGTGGCTCGTGTCGGAGGGTGAAGTACTGCAGTGAGACCTGCAGGCTCGACTCCTGGAACAAATACCACGAGGTCATCTGTACTGGACGGAACCGTGCCGCCGAGCGCATCTACAACTTGGCAGACGACAAAGGCATGGAGGAGGGTCCGGACGGCACGATGGTTCCCCTGTGGATAGGCGCGTACAGCCCTCTGGTTCTGGCCAGGATATGGGCCACCATTGTCCAAGATGCCAAGTCCATGATGAGAGCAGATGGTTTGAGTCAACCAGCCATGGAACATTGGGCAAAAGCAAAGGCACCGTTTAGGAGGTACAGCATGTGGCATTAGTTATTATCAATTAGAAATATAGCCAATAATATACCATTGTAGACAATATTATTTCTTTTGTAGAAACAAAACAGTTTAATGATTCATCAACGAATAACTACTTAGGGCAAGAACACAATGATTTAGGCCAATCCTCTCAATTGGGAAATAAATGATATTTTGGGTTAAGTATAGCATATACAAAGCATATGTAGGAGGAAATTTAACTTAAGATTTATTTTTAGGACAAAAACGGCAAATTAGTAACATGAGTAGACACCCACCAAATTAGACACACAAACTGCCCTGAGTTCTGGTTCTTGTCGGTTGGGTACCGCGAGCTTTTATTCCATAGATCTGCCTAACAACGGCATAGATTCAGATTCTTGCACAGGCTTCCTTTTGCCCAATTACATCATATAAATATATCAATGTTTGTTAAAACTTACATATCCAAAGACGATTTGATCTGATGTTGATGAACAGACTACAAAACGTGAGATAATAACTCTGATTTGGAGGAATTTTGCTAATATCTAGCCTAGCAGCATACATAGTGCAATGTTCTCAACGCAGACAATATCTTGGGAGCGACTTCCCTTTTTGAACTACCTACGGTGCCCTAGTAATGCATCTTTCGTATCGACATAAACGCTAGCCGATTGATGTAGACTCTCGTACAGTTGCCGCTGGTTGCAGCTTTTCATTGGTCAATTATTGTGCCAAAAGTTGCACTGTACCCAGTGGTCAGGGGGAGATAAGCAAGGCACGTCTTCATTTCTTTGGTCGAGCTGTTCTTATTCGTGGACTTCAATTAAATAAAATACAAGGAACTGAAAAAGTATGTAACATTGTGTTTGAGGAGGGAATGATAAAAACTATTTTTAGAAAGCAAAATATGTTGAAAAAAATAGATTTAATTCATTGTGTTCTTGCCCTTTAAGATCGTGTTATATCAGTGCAATGCATCAGTATATAACCATTATCAGAAGAGAACAAAATGTTAGGATATTGTATATTGTATCGCGATTACATTTTCTATAAAATGATCATTTATTTTTCATGGGTAGAGCCGAATTCTCAACTGTATACTATTACCCTATTTCTGCTCAGGTTCATAGCATTTGGATGTGCAAAGGCCACAGACAAAATGCCCGAGATGCTGAAGATATTCCAGGGCATTTTCAGCGACTGTGGTGATGGCGTTAGCTATGACATCACAGAGGCTGAATTCAATGGACGTTACTATCAGGCCACATGTAACCTGCAGATCTTCACCAGCTGGATCACGCCATACCAGTATTTTCTGACCAACGTTGCCGATAAGGGCGACGAGCGCGGACTGATGATGCTCAAGCACCTCCAGAGCAGTCCTCAGCCTTCAGCTTTCACAGGAATGTTCGCCCTCCACGCATGCCTTAACCACTCCTGCTACAACAACGTAGAGGTGCGCGACGGACGATGCCCGGATGACAAGCCAGGAGTGGCAGTGGTTGCCAAGAGGAAGATCAAGAAGGGAGACGAGATTCTGACGACCTACATCGACACGTCGATGCCCAGGAAGATGCGGAGAGCCTGGCTGTACAAGAGCTTCAACTTCTGGTGTCAGTGTCTACGATGTAGCTATGAAGGCGACGACGCCACGTCCTGTACAACATGCAAGGTCAAGGTCCAAGAGGGGAAGAAGTTCCCTTCCTGCGGGAAGTGTCACAAGGCCTGGTACTGCTCTGTGGCGTGTCAGAAGAAGGCGTGGAAGCAAGGTCACAAGGTCATCTGTCAGACCGAACACTCCCAGGTGAACAAGCTTCAGTGAGCTGTGTGGCTTTGTGTGATCCAAGATATAGTGTTGAGTTTGTCATGAAAGTTTAAATCAAAGTTATTCAATTAATTACTTGTACTTAGCCCACTTTTTATTCCTAATTTCACTTGAAGATGGTACGGTAACTTCACATTCAACAAGGTAACTTCACATTATGCAACAATTAAAGTCAATTACCTATTATTTTAGAATTTATGAAACATAATTGGCAATGTGGAATTTATATACCAAACTTTGTATTCCAAATAGCTTTCATAGCAGGTTCAACACTACGACGTCTTGCACAGGAAAACATTGTTGCTATGCGCCACGAAGAGCATGAAGCACCACACTTGTGATGTTCTGTATTTGGGTGGGTGGGGTACATCAATGTTTATTTGGTTGTGATTTTGACCATTCCTTGCTGTTAGATCACTAGACATTTAGATATTGCTTGCCCAAAATTTAAATTATTAAAACATTTGGATTGTGTACACTATGACAGAGTTGTTGATGTAGCAAAATGGCAGCATTTACCAGCAATAAGCGAGTTGATATAAAGTTTTCTTGCAGTTGGAGGTATTGTTTTCCCCGTGGTGTGTTGTTGATGTCCGACTTGTTTACCGACATCCAGAATGTTCTTGCTCCGTACAACAGCTTCCAGCTCTCCACATTTACGGCTTTTCCCTGCAGCTTCTTGAAAGTCCAGACAAATACAGTTGAATACAATATACTAGTAAATTGAAAACTAATCTGGCGCCGACATTACAAAACTAATTTGAGTACAAATTCATGCTCAACTCGGTTTTGTTCACAAATCCTCGTATATTACTCGAGCTTTAGCATGAAATTATATTCAAAATATTTAGTAATCTCAGGGCCTGATACTGCCATGTTTGAGGTAAGAAACATAACAGAGTAAAACCATGTACTAAAACAAAACAATTCCTTGATGCTTGAATTATACTTAAAGGTGAGTACAAACATATAAAAACATTATTTAATATTCTCTTGCAAGTTTAGAAGACATTTATTTTATTAAGTCATTAAGTAATTAAACTCAAAATGTAATTATGTCAAAGAGTGTAGCACTGCTGAGTGACACACGTTGAATTGCATGTCTGTGCTTAGGTTGATGGCTGATGAATGCATGTGAATGATGGCTACAGGTTGGAATGAATTCAACATTAGTAAACTCTTCAAAACCAAGACCATTGGTGTAGTCTGCCATTAGCCAATCAGATACCTTCTTACTAAAACCTGACTTCTGCCATTAGCCAATCAGATACCTTCTTACTAAAACCTGGGGGCGGGATGTAGCGCAGTGGTAGAACATTGGACTTCGGAGCAAAAGGTACCGAGTTCAAATCCGGCTCCACGGGGGCCCGGCATCAATTTCGCAGACGTTACATTTCTGACGCGATATTGGTAGGATGGACTGTCTGTAGAGTGGCACTACAGTTATCATCCTTGGTCTATCAGTACCAGCCGGTGCTCCCAGGTTTACTGCAACATTCAGTGCTACGGATGTTACGGGTTTCCTCCTGCCCTAAACTGACAAGTCGTGATGTTAGTGAAAGATTCTAGAAAGCGACTA
>JAUTBQ010186149.1:0-10642 GCA_032361185.1 Lepetodrilus ovalis | reverse complement strand
ATCACGGTTGATAGACTCTATCAACCGTGATTGTATGCCTTTAACAGTAACATATATACTGCTGAAAAATTACTCATTAACTGTGATCAGTGAATTAGTAATTAAAAACTAATGCTATCTATAAGTACATGTAGATAGCCATATACATACTAGTATAATAATTACACACATATATTTGTACTAGCGCAATAAATTTGTTTATTTTGTAGTGCTATGCACAATCACTAAGTGCCTGGAATTTGCCACATTAGAAATGGATTTAATTATTTCATTATATTATTACATGCTAGCTGCATGATAGCTTTAAATAAAATTGAAAATGCCTATATGTTGGGGTATGTACATAGATCATCTATATTGGGATATGCTATATCTATTTATCTCTCTATAGTCACTCTATAAGCAGAACGGTGCATACTATTATAAGAGAGTAGCTGTACTACTAGACACTGACATGTAAGATAAAGTAAAGTCTGACTGTATTATAGTAACTATAGCTACTTGTACCCGGTATCATAATTCATAAAGTCCACTAAAAAGAAAATAATAATATTAGAACTAACAAAAGTATAGTTGATTTTTGTATTTCTGTACCCCAAATATGTCATCGGTTTGTTGTCAAGATGTGAGTTATAGGTGACTTTCACAAAAACTGATTGTGTACAGGTTATAGAAATGATATGTAAATATTATGGTAAAGAAATGAGAAAACATTTAGTGACTGGTAATAAGGTTACATCTAGTTGAATTACCTCCCCTGGTGCATCAAAACTGGTTTCGTATCTAACTGCGCTTGAGATATTGTAACCAGTCTTGTTGTCTGACACATTTAGCACTTGTGCTTCTCGTAATTTTTAACAATATATAAGAATAACCCGCTTAATCAAACGACATGTGCATGGTAAGATAGATTGTGTGTTTTATTTAGTCTAGTGATTTCTAAAATTTCTGGCTAGTTTAAAACTAGACAGCTGTGTTGACCATGTTGACGTAGGGCAACTTGCTGTTGAACTCGGAAGGTCAGTAATAAAAATAAAAAGATGTCAAATAAATGTTTAATTATTTATTTAAATGAAATACTGTAATAATATCTAATAGAATACTGGCACTTTGGCTCATGGATGGTGTCAACCATGCCACTGGGATCTATATCTGAGCCTGTTAACCGATATCAGCTGTTAAAAGTGTTTATCAATTCAGGGGTGATGGTCATAGCCAGGTAGTGTCATTGCTTCGCTAACGTGCACACACTACGCTGTACAACTGGGTTTCTCACCTTAATTCAACTGTTGTACATGACCACATGGAGTCGGCCGTGAATGGTATTCCACTGAACATTAGTGAAGCAATGACACTACCCCGCCATAAACATGGCCTAGGGTGCATTCAAGACGCGCTACTTTTCTAAAAGTAGTGGCTGGCTGAACTATTTAGTAGGAAAATAGCAGGAAATCAGTTTGTGAATGCGAATGCTTTGGGTTTTCCTACAATTTCCTACAAAACACTATGGGCTCAAAAGCTGAAGTAAAAAGTAATACATCTGTTGACTGAACAGTTATTGTAATGCTTCATAGCACTTCGTAGAGAAAAGTAGCTCCTCCTGAATTCACCCCAGCTGTTTATAGCCAGATAGTCATTGTTACACTACACAAACACACACACACACACACAGTAGACGTTCAGCCAACACATGGTAGTATTATTAAGTAGCACTACTTTTTACTTTGAATTTTGAGCCCATAGTGTAGGAAAATCCAATGCATGAAGGGAATGGACTGCAGATATCTGCAAACCGATTTCCTGCCATTTTTATACAAATTTCGTTCATCCAGTCATTAGTTTGGTAATAAAGTAGCGTAGTGAAATGTAGTGAAGCCTGAATGCCGACCTGGTGTTTGACACTCCATGCACATTATACCCTTGGCAGTATATCCCCCTGGCAGTATGTCCCCAGTATTATTTTAGTGAGTCACTTTTGCCCCCAAACCAGATTCCTCAGTATGCAGTGAACTAGCCTAGTGATTTAAAAATGGTAATGGGGTTTATAGTAACTTTCTAGAATCTTTCACTAACATCACGACTTGTCAGTTTAGGGCAGGAGGAAACCCACAACATCTGTAGCGCTGAATGTTGCAGTAAACATGCAAGCACCTGCTGGTACTGACAGACCAATGATGATAGCTGTATTACCACTCTACAGACAGTGCATCCTATCAATATCGCATCAGAAATGTAACTTCTGTGAACATTGACGTCGGGTCATCGGGGGACGGGATTTGAACTCGGTACCTTTTGCTCTGAAGTTTCAGGATTCTACTACTGCACTACATCCCGCCCCCCAGGTAGTGATAATGCAGCCTGACAATGATCAGGGCCAACACACTAGCCAGACTTGTCCTACTTACAGCTTCATTCTTATCTTTAAACTAGTAAAAGCTGATAACTGTTTGTCCTTGTAATTTCATTCAAATATGTATTTACTGACATGATTGGTGATCCCATATCCTGACTCCCAAGATACAGAGAAATTCATTAACATTTTATAATCGTTAACATTTTAGAATTTACAGTAATTCACATGGTTGACATAATGCACCAATTTTGTACTGATCATGCTTTTATACCGTAATTACCCTAATAATTTTAACCCTTGAACACCTGAATTAATACTAAAAATAAAAATAAATCTACCCTTTACATGCAAACCTGAAATGTTTTTGCAAGTGATAAGGAATTGTTCCATTCTTACCGTAAATTTTGTTACTAATTTAGGCATTGGAGAATTCAAATTATTAGGAGAATTACAGCATCTATATAGATCTACAGTATTTATTTATTTGATTATTTTATGTGTTGAGGTGTGATTGACCGAGGTGAGAATGCAGAGGTGGACAATACACCTGGAGGTAGGGCCTAAACGAGTCAATCATGCCGCCGTCGCCATTGGAAGCCGCATCTTCTCGTTCGGAGGGTATTGCACTGGGGAGGACTACGAGACCACTCGACCGATGGATGTGTACATCCTTGACACACGTACGTCACTAGCATTCATTTCAAAACTTATCTTCACAAAGTACTTCAGAGTTAAGTACCCATAACAGAGTGAATGGAATTTGGTGCATTACAAATGGACATTATAATTTGATGTTTTAGATCTGGTACTAAGTTGTAGTACAGTGTCCCCTCGATATAACGGTGAATTTGGGGTCCATGACATACCCCCCCCGCATTATAGTACCCGCCTTATACGATAGTACAGGTAAATAACAACAACAAAAAATGCGATCCACATCTGACCCCACATTATATCCGAATCCGCTCTGTATTGAACCGTGTTATTTCGAGGGGACACTGTACTACTTGACTGTTTTTACCCTCTCAATTAGAGATTAATAATCATTACTGACCCGATAATCAAAATATTAATAAAACTGAGGGTAATAATACCAATATGGTAATACATGTAAGTATATTGTAATGTGCGTTATGCAACTTATGGAATATCTTATCCAGTTTTTCCTATTATTGCATATGAGTGAAAGATGCTCTCTGCGTCGTAAAACGATAACTCGCTCACTCCTAATATGGATTACTGTCTATAATTTAGTACCTGTTGTTAGCCGAGTTATTTGTGTGATTTGAAAGTGGTCACTGAGTCGTTGTCTTGTGTTTTTCCAGTGTCATTGCGATGGCGTCTTCTCCCAGTGATCCCCATGAATCACCCGGACTTTGACCTGGTCCCGTATCAGCGCTACGGCCACACATCGGTGGCGGTCCGGGACTGCGCCTACATCTGGGGAGGACGGAACGACAAGGACGGCGCCTGCAATGTCCTCTTCTGCTTTGACACCAGTGAGTTCCGCTAAATCATGATGGTCTTATAAAATATTGCTTGTCTCTTTTGCCATGTGATCTTCTAACATTATTTGTCTGTATCCGTGCGTCTCTTCAGCTTTTATTGCCATGTCGACAGAAATGATCACTCTGACTGTTGACTGTATTATGTTTTTTAAATAATTTTTATTTAAGTCTGTTATTTTAAATTTTATTTATTTAATAACTTTGCAGCGATCGAAATGAACACTAGTCTGCTAGCCTGGGCCATTTCTCCCAATGCTAAAGGTTTCCTAAGGACTAGTAGAAATTTATGTATTTTATTTTATTTGTATCACTATTCGGACTAGTAAGTTTTAAAGAGTTTAGATCCCTGCTTTGTAATCTTTTAACAATACATGTACAGTGTCCCCACGATATAACGCTGAAGTTGGGGTCCATGATATACACCCTGTGTTATAGTACCCGCCTTATATGATATTACAGGGAAATAACGAAAATAAAAATGGGATCCACGTCTGATATCCGAATCCGCTGTGTATTGGATCGTGTTATATCGAGGGGGCACTGTATTTGGTTGTATTCATATATCTATTCAACTTCTTTGCCATAGCAATGAAAATAATACTGCCATCATGGGTGACTTCTTCTCATGTGTTTGAATGTTTGACTATTTAAAAAAAAAACTAAAAAAAACTTTGACTTGTTTTAAATTTTAAATTTAATTTAATTTATTTTTATTGTATTCTATTATTTTCATTTAGGGTGTTCACAGACAAAAGCCATTTTGAATAGCTTTAGGTTTTTTTTGAAAAACATAATAATTGATATGTTTTTTTTATGAAAGTTTTTCTCTCTCACAATATGAATAATGTGTATGATCACAAATGAAGACTGTATTGACTGTAGCTAGTGTTCTGTTTTCAGCCACCCTGAAGTGGAGTCGACCTAAGGTGAACGGTTGTGTTCCTGGTGCACGTGACGGACACTCAGCGTGCGTTATCAACAACAAGATGTACATCTTCGGCGGATACGAGGAGGAGGTAACTCTTTCACAGTGTTAAAGGCATACAGTCACAAATATCAGTGAACATTTACTTTTCGGATTAGATTTGAACCATTAGTGTAAAGAAAATTTACTTATGTGTACATAGCATGACATTTATACTTTTAATGAAAAGGGAATTGGAAATTGATCAAAGGTTATAGGTATTTGCTTCATCAAATCTTGCAAATGTGTACAGTGTCCCCTCGGTATAACGCTGAATTATAGAATTATAGGATAGTACAAGTAAATAACAAAAACTTAAAATGGGATCCATATCTGACACAGCCTTATATCCGAATCTGCTCTGTATCGAACAGCTTTATATTGAGGGGACACTGTATTTGTTATGGTTATTCTTTCAGGTCGACCGGTTTTCAAATGAGGTCCACGCATATAGCTTTTCTTCAATGAAGTGGGCTTCAATCAAAACAAATGTAAGTAAGATATTGATGTGCCGTCTCCGTAGCTACACTGATGCTGTAATACTTAACCCTCTCCCTGCTGGATTAGGCACTGCTCTTTAGGGCATCTCTGGTTGCCTGCAGCAGGGAGAGGGTTAAATCAAACGAGAAATGAGATGCTGATTGGTTCAAACATATGAATACAAAATGCAATGTTTTCTTCAAAGAAACAGTAAATTTACAATGCATGTTCAGGGCACTGCTGCGCAATGGCGAGACTTCCACACGGCCACCGGAGTTGGGAACCTGATGTGTGTGTTCGGAGGTCGCAGTGACGAGGGTGGCGACCTCTTCACCAACAACGAGATCTACTGCAACAAGATCCAGACCTTCGACACTAACAGCAACACGTGGTACGAGCCCAAGACGACCGGCCAGCTACCTCCTGGACGACGAAGTCATTCCGCATGTAAGTACAGTGTTAATGTATGTGAGTACAGTGTTAATGTATGTGAGTACAGTGTTAGTGTATGTAAGTACAGTGTTAATGTATGTAAGTACGGGAGACGTGTTCAGATAGCCATTAAGTTGGCTGTTCGTGAATCCCAGAAGTTTTCCCAAATAAATATTGTTTTAAAGAAAAGTACAGTGTTAATGTATCTGAGTACAGTGTTAATGTATCTGAGTACAGTGTTAATGTATCTGAGTACAGTGTTAATGTAGTCAATGGACTCTTGCTCTGAGTCACAGTATGTGACCTGGATAAAATTCAACAAGCAGTAAATAGTACAATATTAGTTATAGTGTGCCAAAGTGGTTCAAGTTCTTTTTGTAAACATATCCGGTTTAAATATTCTGACCCTAACCTGCATAGTGATGTGTGCGTAGCTGTTGTTTTGTTTACATTCCTTACATTGCATCCTGATCTATCGTGCATGGATGGCTGAACACATATACAGAGCAACATGATTCATCTCTGAATTGAACAGAAATTTAGCATATGATCCTGGCGTATTAAAGATTTTCTTGAGAGTGTAGTCAACCCAAAGACTAGTACTCTCTTTTGGTTATCACCGGAACTTGGAGAATTATAAATTTATGTGCCCTGTCCATATTTGAAAGGAACTAGTGAACTTCTTTTTTTAATGCTATTTATTTAGCAAAAATACCCCTCAAACATTATTATAACCATTTGCTTTCTTTCTTTTATATTTCAGTTTATTATGAGGGTTATTTGTACATATTTGGAGGATACAATGGAATTGATGAAAAGCACTACAACGATATGTACCAACTTGATCCAGGTCAGAAGCTATTTCCTGAATGGTTGTTTATTTTCTATTTGTATTATCCAACGAAATCATTGCAGATTTACTATGCAACTAGCATGTCTATCAGAATCTACTTTTTATGAACGTCATTTCGTCACATTATTGATAAATCTAGGTTGGTTGGCATCCATACTGGTAAGGAATGGCTTTTCTTTTTGTATTATTGATGATAGGAAAATGTTTAATCTTTGCAAATGGTTAAAAGATTTTCGCAGTAAAGTACAAAAATTGTGGCCAGTGGAAGCCCAGTGGTAGAACATTTGGACAGGAGACAGACATCCAGGTTCGAATCCTGTCCCAGAGCCCAGCATCAATGTTTGCGAAAGTTGTCTTTTCTGATGCGGTCATGATATGGTGCTCTGTGGCACTACAGATATCAACCTTGGTCTGTCGGTACCAGCCAGTGCTTGCAGGTTTATTGCAACATTCAGGACTACGGATGTTGCAGGTTTCTACCTGCCATAAACTGACAAGCCATTGATATAAGTGAAATAATCTTGAAAGTGGCTCTAAATCTCAGGAAAAAAACGAAAGAAAAAAGTGCCATTATCACTGGTCATGTGACTGTAGGGCACAGCTGTTTGTATGTACATATTGGTTTGGCTGTAGTGAAGATGAGGTGGACACACGTGAAGATCAAGGGCAACGGTCCGTGCGCGCGGAGACGTCAATGCTGCTGTAGGATAGACTCCAGTGTCTATCTCTTTGGAGGGACCAGGTACACACAGTCAATTTTAACCTTTAGTCTGTTCCATGTCTGACATTGCTTCTTTATTAATTATTTTTCTGTGGATATTTCTTTATTCTTTATCTGTGGTTACAAATAATGTTTGTGGAAGGGTGCTTTCAGACTTGATAAGATACTAACCACAAATGTTTTTTAGAAAATTCAAATTCTGTTATCGATATAGAAAGTTGTTACCACCCCTATATGTGCGGAGGGGTATGTGAAGGGCATTAAAGTTTGGCGAGTGCTCATTGGCCAGCAAATACAACCTGTCTAATTCATCATGAAAAGAAATTGCTCATCTAGTGTGACATCGACTTAAATCTGAAACATATCAGGGTTTTTTTTATATTAAGAGGGCTGCTAATTTTTTCAGTATGTTTCTGTATTTCCTATTGATGATTAGAAAGTAAACATGGGGCTGTTGGATAATTTTCGAACAGAGTTTTAACACTTTTAAAGTTGAACGCCACTGCTGCATTTAACGTCATTACTGCTAGAGGCAATCATTGATGACCCATAGACCAGCAGCAGTTATGGAGACAGCAGAGAGAGTGTTAATGTTACAACAATATAACTAAACTACCTTTGCTTTGCAGTCCTAAGAATCCTCAGAGTCGATCCCGCCTACCACTGACAGAGACAGATCTCACCGACCACTCAGACCTGTACGTTCTAGACTTTGGTAAGTGGCACCACGGTATCTGTAACAACCGGGTCCGTTGAGCGTTGGCTACGCTCATCATGGATGGAAACTTAACACTTGCATCAGCATTGATACATCTTCAGCTAGACATGCATGGATTCAGTGCAGAGCTACCAATTCTATTTTCATCGATGAATCCTAGATCTGGCCCAGAGATTATGAAACGATTTAGAATACAACTCAAGGGTTTGTTCCCAAATCCCCATATTAAATTTGACTTTGAGCATGAAATCATACTCAAAATCCTAGACATTCAGTTATTTTTCAGCTAAGTTGAAAGAGAGCATTTTGGTTTCATGTTCCACTGCTTGTTGATATAGTATTAGTGCATATGCACGATTGGAAGAGAATATTTATTTTTGTTGTTTTCTTGCTATTTCAGCTCCATCTCTGAAGGTTTTGTGTGAACTGAAAGTGCTCGAGTACAAACTAGACACCTCCTTCTTACCGGTCAATATACAGTAAGTACATGTAGCGTGCCATCTACAATATATGGTGTGCGGGTAGTAGTGCAATAAAACATAGGACTTCGGAGCCAAAGGCCTAAATTTTGTATGAAGTTACTTTTCCGACACGATCATGATAGGATGTGCTGTCAGTACTGTGGCAATGCAGTTATCATTCTTGGTCCGTCGGTACCAGCCAGTGCTCGCAATCTTACTGTAACATTCAGTGCTACAGATGTTACAGGTTTCCTCCTGCCCAAAACTGACGAGCAATGCTATAAGTGAAAGAATCTTGAAAGTGGTCCAAAATCAGATTTTTTAAAAAATGGAGTAAAATTTTTAATATAGCTCACGTGAAAGTCAGTGCTAAATTGTAGGGGGGAAAAAATAGAATTTTCATTTATAAGAGAAACTGTATGTAGATTTTGTCATTATTACCAGTAGTTGGTTAGAGGTAATGTAGACTGCATAACTGTAATCAGAGCAAGTGGATGATGTTCAGGTGGATACAAGGCTGATGTTATTGTCTTTTTTTTTCAGATGGGAGCTTTCCGCAATGACGACCAACAACACGATAAGTCGATCGAGTACAACAACTGGTTGATACGCACCTGGGTGAACTTTGAGTTTATATGGATCTGAATGAACTCTATATCATAACAACTTTGATGAATTCTGGGTAATATGAGCCTGGATGAACTCTGGGTAATTATGAACCTGAGTGAACTCGGGGTACTATGAAGCTGGATGAATTCAGAGTAATTATGAACCTGGGTGAATTCTGGGTACTATGGATGAATTCTGGGTATTTCTGAACCTGGGTGAATTCTGGGTAATATGAACCTGGATGAACTCGGATGAACCTATGAATCTCCGTCTGTTGGAGGCATCCTGGCACTACTATAGACATGTGTGTGTGTGTTGCTCTTACGAATGGAATCACCAGACGAACAAGCAATGAACATAAGATATCAGTAAGTGTGTGTGTCAGTGCATGCATGTGTGTGTGTGATTGACAGGTGATGAAGCTACTGATTGACAGCCTCTTGTACAGGATAATATATGTGCATTTTACATGAAGTGATAATATGGACAGGGACTGGTTTACTCACTCATTGTCATGCTGACCTAACGTTTGGTTTAGTAACGGCATTATGTTTTCCTTTAAATGTTAAGCATTCTATAACAGCAAATGTTAGTTATTATTTTAAAAATGTAGATTATCTTTTCTTTGTTTTCTGGCCATCCATTGGCACCATTTTTCATTTATTTTTTAAATGTTGTCTTTTTTTTAAAATAATTTTTCTGTAACTATCCATATAGTAGCTTGTAGTGATTGCCTAGATTTTTATGCACATTTGACTTGAAGCTGCTTTGCCCAGTATTTAAATCTGTGATAAAACTGTGATTCATAGCAGGATGACACCTTCATATCGATAGAATCGAAGCCTTAGATTATTATTAATATTGTTTCCGAGGCTATCAATCATGGTTACTAGATATTGGAATGCTTTCTAGAATGGAACTATATTTTCATGTATCCTTGTTACGAGTGTTCGAAATTACCGCTGGAAACTTACTGGCCCGAATAATGATACAAATAACAGATGTTTACAAAAAAAAACATGAATTTCTACTGGCCTTTAGCGTAGGATACCTTTAGCATTGGGAGAAATGGCCAGGCCAGCGGTAATTTCAAACACTGCTTGTTAGTTTCTGTAGGGATATTTTGAAGTGAAGTGTGGACTTTTTGTGCGCTCAGTATTATTGACATAATTCATATCATCACATTGCTGACATTGTGTTCACTTCCTTTTTATTGTTTGACTGGGTGCGTGTAGAGAAAATGCCGTTAATAATTTAGGTCACATGGCCCAATAGGCCAGTGTGATGTCATGGAACCGTGCAGCGTCAAACTGTTTGGTTTTGACGTAAACTTTGACCTCGCAACTCTGAATTATTGCCATGCTATGGAGATTGTGCTATGTGCTGAAATAGTAGAAATGAACACAGCTTTGGTTTACTGGGATTGGTTATAGCCATCTATCTAATTAATTATTTTTTAAGATTGAAGTTTAAAGGGCAAGAACACAATGAATTAAATGTCTCTTTTTTCAACATATTTTGATTTCTAAAAATAGTATTCATC
>JAUTBQ010186138.1:0-10643 GCA_032361185.1 Lepetodrilus ovalis | reverse complement strand
TCTCTCTCTCTCTCTCTCTCTCTCTCTCTCTCTCTCTCTCTCTCTCTCTCTCTCTCTCTCTCTCTCTCTCACTCTGTGTGTGTGTGTGTGTGTGTGTGTGTGTGTGTGTGTGTGTGTGTGTGTGCGTGCGTGAGCGATCGAACGCGCGTATGTCTGTAACGGAGAAATATTTGTCTGCACAGCACAGTTTCAGCACGGAATATCAGCCTCAGTTTCTCCGTCTACGACATGAACACAACTACAGATGTATTATTCATAGTTCACATGTAGGAAAACGCCACACACACTATATCTTCCTACAGTATTGAGATTGCGTTAGCTCGGCGTGTGATATTGCACTAGATAGAGACGCACGTCTGTCAATATTTCATAAACAAAAGCTCTCGGTTCCCTCGATTCTGATTACTATCGACGTATACTCCGTAGCCGTTGTTGACTGACGTACGACCTTGACGATTACTCTTGCTATTAAAGCATTAATGATTTATACAGTATTTATCCATGAATATGGTTTTCAGAGGATAATGTTTCCTGTTCTGTGACGTATATGCGATACCGGTATGTTACGATTACCGTTATGTTACGATTCTACATGAAGTCTGATAGCACTAAGCAGTATATTATGCAGTAAGCCAGGTGGATTCTGCTCCGCGGTGACTTGGTTGTACGAATTGATTGGAATATATCAGCTTCAGTAATGTATACAGTCTTTAAATCCGAAAAAAACGACCAATCTTGTGATCTCCATACTTTCGTCATTCCCTGAAACATGTCAAATGTCCATTGCTTCCGTAGATCCGCCATCCGCAACTTAGAACCGTTACCATCACATAAGGTTATGTGTCCTGCTTCAGGATCCTAACAAAGTCCTTCCAGGATCCTGGCAGGACAACTAATGTGGTTGTTTTTGCTTTGAGGATGTGATTCAGAATGTTGATATATGATGGTCTGTCCATAGCAATCGCTGATGACCACCGTCGTCTACTGAACTATGCATGTATAACCAACCAACTCGTTCTCCCCTTGTTTATTCGTATAGACATATAGATGTATCCAAAGATGGCATGGATAATATGCATAATATATTGTGATCTCAATGCCGTTCCATTCCATGTGTTCTGGTAACCAGTGCAATAGCCATGTACTGTATAACAAACTGATCGGACGAGATTGTCGAACGTTGCGTTCAATCGGTCTTCTCGATGGCAAGATGAAGTTACTATTAATTATTGGACGTCCAGAGTTGAATGCAGAAACCATGTAGTTACCTAACGAGACTCGATGCTATTTATACACAGACTAATATATAGATGTTGGTGGATGGCTCGGGAATTGAAGCATGGTATGGAATTGCAATTCTTCATTTTATTCTCGCCAGTTTAGACTTCAGCGAATGTTTCCTATTCGACGGGATGGTCAGCGTCAACAAGAGTAATGACATTCGGATATAGTGCCCACCAGTCTTCAACTATCTACGTCCTCATTGTACACTGTCGGCGTGATTCGCTGATTTCAAGCAAATCTAATCAACAGTTAATAAACGCATTGGAATGACTCCAGATCGTCTGAAATGGAAAACTAATCATTTCCCGTACTGCATGTAAATGTATTGTTCACGTATTTTCAAACTAACTACGAAAGATTATTGTATATTGTTTAGAGTATTTGTTTTGGTTCCTGTTATTTTATTGTTTAGATCAAAATAAAATAGGTCGACTTAATATAATTATATATATGCGAATCGGTGTACCTATGCGGGGACATTTTCCGTTCTGTTACTTGTTTTCGATACCAGAACATCAATGAAATTAGAAAACGATTTGTTCTGTCGGCACTTCAACCAGCACCGTGTTTATTATTATATTGGGGAAGACGAACAAGGAAGAGACATTGGCAATTATCGTTCTAGAAAGCAGAACGGACAATATATGACCCGTTCACGTTTTCATTGGGGGTTTACAACAAACGATACCATCAATGGCATGGAGAAGACAGGCTTCTGATGTGTCGGGCGGGATGTAGCTAATGACATTATTCAAATATGACCAATTCTCACCGAATTTCCCTGGAGAAGGGAATCGTAAAGCCGGGACACTTTTACTTGTAGCCGCGCATAACGAGGGTATATTTGTGCGGTAAAACCTCATATCACCTCGCCTGTAGGGTTAGGGATGCTGTTCACAAGGCCAGTTGCACAAATCATTCGTAAGGTAGGAATAAATCCCAAAAAGACAACGTCGTGAAAATGCACTGTTCATCTCAGACATTCGAAACCTTTGTTTCACGTGGATATAACGGCGACCGGTTGACCGATAGAAGACGTCTTTGCTTGAAATGAAAACGAGATTGGATGCATTCAATACTTACATCGAATTTGCGGGACGTGTTCTTTGTGATGAGATTACTTTGGTGTGGAAGTGATGGCTCCCCCAAGACCCTCCGCTAGTGCTACCAATCTAGACCTATTACAGGGCATCAGGACCATGTTGGCGCATCTTAATGCACTTAGGCGTGTTGATTGTGGGTCCCGGGAGGTCGACAACTCGCTTCAATCTCGCCCTCACCCATCTCGATAATCCGCAATGTCCAAACCATCCACGGACCAACTCAGACTACCGATTTCAATGGTAATAGCCGTGGATTCAAATCCTTAGAAAAAGCTTACGAGTTCCCAGAAGGCTGTTTTTGGAGGGTGGGGGTTAATGATTTATATTAGGATCGGTAGCACTGATTGTCTGTACGCGGAAATACTCGTGTAGTGCAAGTTGTATTGCGTTCAGCACGATAACAACACTACAGACATTTCTGTGAATAATGAATTGAATCCAAATATAAAAATGACGTAATTTTACAGGTCTCGGAATATTCTATATATTGCGCACAGCAATATTTGCGAATTTTTAATAAATTACTAAATATAATAATGGTAGTGTTATACATATACAGTACATAAATATCATACCTTGAAATCACATTAATATTTATATACGTCGATAATTCACTATTACATTTCTGTGTGACTATATTTATACGATTAAAAATATACACATGACGTTTATGTCTCTGATTCTTCACTCTTAAAGGTCTTTGTGGTTTAGTTACAGCAATTAAATTGTTTAAGGGCATTGATCGATAGTGTACCAAACACCTTTTAGCTGTCGATATACCCGTGAGAAATCAACTAGCGTCCTTCACTTAATTGTTCCCCATTACTTAATTACTCCAAGCATAGGGATATTGTTATGCTTGCGAATACACCAGTCTACCCATGCTACTGATTTATAACTGGAGTAGACAATGGGACAGTACAAGTATATTAATGAATGCCGTTTACTAGTACTTAAACATGTGGGTATTACTTCATGAACAATCTACTAAAACAATGTTTATTATTAATATCGAGTTTCGTATGGAGGAGATAAAATAGTACTAAGTCTTGGTGCATGGGTAATGAATTGGTATAATTTGCGTGGCGAACAAAACAAACACATTATTCTCTTGTCACAGACATATAGTTCTCTTACACGAGTATCCGAGGTATGTATTTGTGTAATAACAGTAGCGTGGGAACTTACTAAGTGGATATTGTTGGATGTTTATGCTGAATATACTTGATGAGAAATAAGATTAATAATATATAGGTCTTGAACCAGGAAAATACTGTACCATGAACGCTTTCTAGTATACGCAACACCAAGATACATGAATGACTGAAGCATTCGACGGGTGGTACTACGGTGGTACTACGGTGGTACTACGGTGGTTGGTACTACGGTGGTACATGAGTGAAGGGTACTCGTTATCAGTATGGTACTTGAGCATGGTACATGACCAAAGTACATGAATCACTATTATGACACAATCTTCAGGATGTGGTTTATAAAGCAATTGCTATAAAATAATAGTGTTCTTATCCACGCACAGCGGTTTAGGAAACTCATATTCTGCCAATATAAGACATGAATACAGTCAATGCTAGTATGTTGAAATGCAATAGCAAGTGTCTCTAATGTTCTTGATAGGAATGAATGGTGCATGCACGCATGCGTCTGCGCGGATCTGAATAAAAGAACCATTATATTTGTTTTAATTGAGTTTAAATTGAGGATATATTTTCAAATGACATAAAGTGAAAATAAACTATGATATACTAGTATTTGAAGTCCACACGACATTTGTCCATGCGCTATAAATGATTTAGTAAAGTATTGGTCTTGTGATGTATTTATGAACTATGAATGGATGTGTTAGTATGAGCCAGGCTAACCGCAAGAACCATGGTGGATACGTAGCAAATAATGGTATCTGGGAACCCGATGGGATTCGAACATTTCGGAAATGGATACACGGCATCTACTTTAATAACAAACATCAGAAAGGCGTGGTCGTCGATAAATACAATCAGACATGGTGAATTGGTTTAAGGAGATATTTCAATATTTAATTTTCAAATGAATTTTCCAACTTAATTCGTATTGCCTTGCATATGCAGTGACATGCTCACCACATCAACGCACATTGTTATTTCGTATGGCTGACGCAAATCAATATAACACGCGCGGGGAAGTTCCAATTGCATGCCACTGTCCTATTCTTCATCTAAAAACTGTAAGTACCTGCCCATCTGACCTCGTTCTGAGTTGAATGACCCATTACCATAGTATTGTTCCACTACTGGTACACATGTATTCTTACCAGGTAATCCCACGACACCCATTTAAGCAGTATTCCGTCCGATTCTACGCCTTTACGCCGTGGAGTCCTGTATCATTTAGCAAGCAAGGGTCGTGTTCATCACTCCTTAATGCATCCCCCGGCGCCAGTTCATCACTTGAGCGTGACAATCCTTCGACCTGTTCCCGCCAATTAACTCAGTCCATCGACCTACTGTGAATGCAATCAGGCCGCCAGTGACAAGCTTCTACCCAATGTTGAAATCAAACACAGATTCTGACTCGACGAATCCGTCGAGCGTACAAGATAGATTTTAATTTTTAAACGGGCGTTCCTTTAATTATACAGATAATCCGGCGAAGGCGAGTCTCGCGGGTTATGTATTATTTATACGTGGTAATTTCTTATCTGAATGTGCTTCTACCGTGAAACAGGCTTTGAAAGAAGAATCGGGATGGGTGGCAGAGAGCAATGATTGAAACTAGGGCAACGGAGAACATTGACCATAACTGGAACATGGAGCATTGGTAGAACATAGGGCAAGTGTAGAACATAAGACGTTGTTAGAACATAGAGCATTGGTAGAACATTGGGCAATTGTAGAACATAAGACGTTGTTAGAACAAAGGGTATTTGTAGAACATTTGGCAAGTGTAGAACATAAGACGTTGTTAGAACATAGGGTATTTGTAGAACATAGGGCAATTGTTGAACATAAGACGTTGTTAGAACATAGGGTATTTGTAGAACATTGGGCAAGTGTAGAACATAAGACGTTGTTAGAACATAGGGTATTTGTAGAACATAGGGTAAGTGTAGAACATAAGACGTTGTTAGAACATAGGGTATTTGTAGAACATAGGGCAATTGTACGACGCAACGTAATGCTGAACATAAGGCAATGGTGTACATAGGGTAATGGTGTACATAGGGTAATGATAGAACATGGTAATGGTGTACATAGGGTAATGGTGGACATAGGGTAATGGTAGAACAGGGCAATGGTGCATAGGGTAATGGTAGAACAGTGTAATGGTAGAACATAGGGTAATGGTAGAACAGGGTAATGGTAGAACATAGGGTAATGGTAGAACAGTGTAATGGTAGAACATAGGGTAATGGTAGAACAGGGTAATTGTAGAACATAGGGTAATGGTAGAACATAGGGTAATGGTATAACATAGGGCAATGGTAGAACATAGGGTAATTGTAGAACAGGGTAATGGTAGAACATAGGGCAATGGTAGAACCCTTAACCGGAAGCGATAGGTCCAGGGTTCAAACCTGCCCAGGTTCATTCATACATTTGCATGTATTCGCATTATTATTAAATCATAATACATGCATGTCCCATTTCCAAGATTTTGGAATCCCAATCGGGCTTCCAGATACCACTCTCCGACGGTATTCTAAGATGCGTTGTATGTACTCTAACCGTGTAGTTATCATCTTTTGTTCGTCAGTATCAGCCGGAGATTGCAAGTTTACTGCAACACTCGGGGTTTCATGTGTTACAGGTTTCACGTATTACAGGTCAACACATCTGAAAGACACGAGCCTTTGAAGATGACTGCTTCAGTGTGCGCGTTTTTTTGACAAATCAACTCTCAAATAGAAATTCGTTTATCCGTTATATAGTATGTCTTTAATACTATTGATATGGAAAAGAGACTTAAACGTGTTATTAAATGTTAGCGAATAATAAAGCCATGGTTAATCGTCTATTTGACATTGTAATTTTGGTAACGGTTGATCGTTGTCTATCGTGACGTGCTGTATATGTTTGGAATCATCATTACAACGAGAACAGGAAGCGATAAGTGTCTTCGTGTACAGTTTAGCATTTACTGGAATATGCATCATCAATATTTTAGCCATCCGTTCTGAGACTGGAAATGCTAGCAAACATAAAGCTAAAGGCTAACAGCCGTGACTGCCTTGCAATAGTTCATTCTCCGTTCCAATGCGTTTCTCTGTTTGAACTTCGTATGGATTCTACCAGAACCCCATCAAGATTTCTTTGTGCTCTTTGCACGCTTTCAGTTCAAGGACGGCAGGATTTCCTTTAACACGTTCGAATCTCTCCGTGGAAATCGATCTGGCCAGCCTACAAAGAGTTACATCAAATATAAATCATCATTCAGAAAACCTTTGTCTACTTAAAGTGTGTGAGGAAACACTACATTACCTCCTTAAGAAGTGGCAAAATATTGAAACGTAAACATCCAACGGGCCACGTTCATTTGTCGTGTATATTCATGCAATTAAGTCTTCTCTTCTCCATTTCTTAAGGTACGGCGGTCATACTTCGTCAATTGCTTGTCAGAGTAAAGTGTTACGAGTAATCCAAACTCGATTTTGTATGACATGAATAGTTTCCTGGACAGTAATCCAATCGTCCATGGGCCATCATGTCTCCAGATGTTTAGACGCTCTGCAAACTCCCAATGTTAACTCGTTATCTTTTAGGCTGAGCAATTTCAGCTAGTTTATTAGTGCTGTGGGCAAACTATACATATATGCTAGGTGTGAATGGTTTAAGGAATCGTAATGGTAACGATAGAGTGCAAGCGCACCGCAGCCAATGAAGAGTAGATGATTGCATTTATATAGCAACAAACGTGGGTCGAGTCCACTTTAAAGATTACCGAATACGTTAAATTGGTAATATCAGTATTCTTGATGCCATTTTACCCTTGGACTTCACGAGTGTGATCATTTCGTTTCATTTCTAAGATGAATAATAAATATCCGTTGAAATATCACGCACTGCTTCTCAACAAGTAGAAAAGACATGATCATGCATTATTTTTACAGATATAAGCTAATTCATGGCATTTTCCCCCTAGCAGTGTGATAGATAAGGCACGCATAGGAGTCATTGCATTCTATAACATCAACTCAGATTTAACCCCGTGGCTGTTATAATATGGACAAGGGAGGGAATGTCTTCAAATCAGAGTTCATTGTATTCTATCCCATTTGTTGCAACCGGTTTCAGATTGTTTTGTATTACACGAATGCTTAATATTGTAAGCAGGCAAGGGTAGTTCCAAAAGACAAGATAGCATTATTAGTATTTCCCTAAAGCAATTACAGAACATAAAATGTTGCTTTAAACACCAACATCAATACTGTGGTACTCTATTTTCAGTTTGTTTCAATTAAATCAATTCATGCTATGTTTAATTTAATACAGAATAAATATTATCTATTTTGGATAGCATAAACATTTCGAAGATATTCCAAAGACATCATAGACCTATTCCAAAAGATACATTGTCATGTTAGAAGAGCAATTAAAATATGAATTGCGTATCAATGTATCTCCATTTCCTCTACGAAGTATTCTTAACATGCCAATACAAACACTACACGTAAATTGACACAGCAGAACTCAGAATACCCTGCGTAGAGTTACAGTGGTACACGTGCAACAGTACCCCTCCACATTCCTGTGCTCGACTTAATGGCCGTACATTGTCAGCAAGAACAGAGGAAACGTCTCAAGTTTTCATTAAATGATCCTGTGCTTCAGCCTGGCATGGGTTTAATATCTCTTCACGGGGTTAAGGCCATTCGCCTCAAGAATGGTTAGACAATCCGCCATCAGAAGGGTTGACAAGCCGCCATCAGTAAGGTTACGATAATTCGCCATTAGAGCTTTTCAAACAATTCGCCATCAGAAGGGTTCAAAGAATTCGCCATCAGAAGGGTTCAGATAATTCGCAATTAGAAGGGTTCAAATAATTCGCCACCAGAAGGGTTCAGATAATTCGATCTGCAGTTGGCTGCTGAGCTGGCTATACGATACAGACGTGGAACAATGCCTATCTTGTCATATGAAACAGTGCCCGGAGACGCTGGGGTTGGACAGCTGACATTGACAAGACGGGCGTAATGCTATTACACACCAGCGCTGGGTGATATGGCGTCCGGCATCATAGGAAGATATCGTTATTGGTGTATAATTGGGTTACATACCGATATTTCTGTCATTTCACGACTTCCAAACCTCTGGGGATCTAAAAAGACACACGTCAGAAATATTTAGATCTGGAAGAAGACAGTATAGGATTTCCCGCCTTTCCTAGAGAGGTTTATCTGATCATCAAGGACGTGTCGTGTCCAAACTCTTAACAGAATGCCAACACGCAGTAGTTAGTAGACGCGATTCTCTTATCTCTGCCAAGTAATGAAATTCCCTTTCTAACTGACTTTAAAATGAGTAGAACGTCGGCTCAACTAATTACTTACGCCCCAAAAGTTATCTATGTCGGATAGGATCAACAATCATGGACTAAAATACCTGACACTGAAACCACTGGAGTGTCCCGTCCATGCTTTGACGAGCAAAGCAATTTTATTCAGAGAAACGGCTTAACTGTATAAGGCAACCTTACTCCAACCGTAACAATGGTTCCCTCCATGGCTAAGCTTGGTGTGAAGGTTTCCTTAGAGTGGCGCCGTGTTGTGTAGTTCCTGGGAGACATGGACGGGCTGGAAATAAATATTTTTACCCCTCCAGGAGGCCATGGACAAGTGAGGTGAAGGTCCTAAAGCCAGATTAGGTAGCCCTCGAGGCAGCCATCCGAGAACGCATCATCTGAAGCGTGAAATGCCTTACGTAGCGACTGGCTGACCTATAAACTCAAGATGGCGTCGCGTAATGGAAGATGTCGTAAATACCTCGAATATTCCTATATTACACCTTAGCGTGTGCACTGGCGTGAACACCTCGCGTCCTGAGGATATGGCTAATATATTGCAAATTAGCATCATAGATCATTTACTTCATGAAATCGTCCTTTCAGACAACAAAATCTTGCACGTGACTAATGTTTACTGCGTGGTAGTTCTTTCCCGATGATCGAATATTTATATTTTCCTTTTGATAAGATGTCATTCTCTTTTAAATCAGATTCTAAAATCTATTCCTTCGTACATTTGGAAATCGTGGGGGTGGCATACATCGAATGTATGTCCATGAACTTCCCAAGTTACTGTACGGTCAACCTATTTAGCCAGTTACTGTTTAGCCTAAAGCGTTTCCCTGTTGTCGATAGCTTATTAGAAAATATGGACACTATTGAGTTATTAACGTGTGTATGTGTCTTTGCCTACAAAGAAAGAGACACACAAATTATATGTACGTGTTAATAGCTATACGGGTGTATTGAAAATGCGAGGGGTTTGACACATGCTACTTAAGTGGACTGGTACTGTGTTGTCCGCTGATAAGACTTATAACAAGCTGAAGCAACTGACATTTCTACGGTTCTGACCCAATCACAATACCGCCCGAAGCACCTGTCCTCCTACGATAGCTTAGCTCTGTTTGTGCGTAATTCACATAGGAGTGGCAAACAAAACAGTAGTACGAAGTCAAACAAAATAGTAATACAAATTCAAAGAAAACAGTAAGACAAATTCTCATCAGTATACTATACTGAGAGAAATTCCGCGAGGAAGGTCGAAGTGAGGTCATGACCAAAGATCATGTCAGGGCTGTCCAATATGCTTTCATAAATCTCCGCTTTTATTTACGTTATGTTCCAACGACGAACCGATATAACTGTGATGTATTTATTAAAACAATTGGATGCATTTCTAGATTTGTTGGCATCAATGCCTCGCTGTCAATAACATGGAAGTGTATATAGCAGTATTAATTCTTGGCTGTGACAAGAAATGTGAACATTATGCGCCGTGTCGTCAACAATGAAAGTGAGTAATGTATACATGGTCATGCGTGCGTTACATTAGCATCACGATACAGAGAGTAAAGTGCATCCCGATATTGTGAATGTTTTATAACACTAAACTCTCGATCCTGACAAGACTTAAACACGCATAGAAAGGAGAGAGTGAGAGTATGGATATATATATATATGTGTGTGTGTGTATGTGTGTGTGTGTGTGTGTGTGTGTGTGTGTGTGTGTGTGTGTGTGTGTGTGTGTGTGTGTGT
>JAUTBQ010186137.1:0-23832 GCA_032361185.1 Lepetodrilus ovalis | reverse complement strand
GCTACCACTCTCTTAGTAGATAAGAGAGCTTCGTGAAAGGATACCCTGAAAATTCAGTTATTTGTATGATTTTACCGGGATCGCAGGCGTCCGGATAAATGGGGGTCGACTGTGGTGTGTATAGTTTGTATGTCCATCCAGATGTCATGTTCTGAGTAGTCCAGGCTAGGGTATCCTTTCACGAAGCTCTCTTATCTACTAAGAGAGTGGTAGCACTCGCTTAGCAGTGTATTAGCTATCAGCAAAGCGAGCGCTACCACTCTCATAGTCGCTAAGAGAGTTTCGTGAAAGGGTACCCAGGCTGACAGTTCACAGAACGTCTGACAACTCTTAATGACTGATCGATTCTTTTAGTTTTTGTTTGTGGAAATTTCCTTGAAATGTTTGGAAATAAAGTCTTTTGCTTGAAAAGTTATTTTATTTGACTAGACAGAGATAAATACTTCTCATTTATTTCTCCTAGATTAAATCTTGTTTAGTGTTCCTTTGCAGGGAAATTAAAAAAATATTAGTCTATTTCTAGTGTTCATATTTTTCATGATTATTGCTGCCCAATTTTGATGCATTGTGAATTTTGTTAAAATATTATTTTCCTGCTTGTAGTTTTCACATTCTACTGATTCCATGTTGCAATTCATTTTTGCCTGACTGTACAGAAATCTCACCATCTGTGTCACCTTGATCACTGCTGGTGTTAGCATGTCTGAGTGAACACTGGATTAAGCGATCAGCCGCCAATATGAACGTGTAACCCCAGACTGGTAGTATTCGATTCATCACTCGACCAACCCTAGTATTCGATCCATCAGCGTGACACTGAAGTGATGAAATTAATAGCACACCTCATGTTTCACCCGAGAGTCAGGAAAGTTTAGGGGTATATTCTCCATTTCGGCAGGAGTAAACCTTCGAGTGAGAACTGCCAGACGGCAAATTAAAGCACAATAGCATTAAAAAATATATATGTTCATCTTTTTTAAACATGTTAAAAATATATTCTGGGGGAGGAAACAACTCATTCGAAGAAGTGAGTCAATTTAATTATTATTTTAATTTTGGACATTTATTCACTCGGTGTTTACTCAGCTGTTTGGTCAGGGCACCTACTGTTTATGCACCATGACCTGACACTTGCACCAGTAGTGTGGTGAATCAAATACACCCTCTGGCTAACTGCAAATATCAATTTACTAACAGGTTTGTGTTGCACATTCATGAATTAAAAATAATTTACAAGCATGTAGCTGTTGACAATAAGGGGAGATAACTACTTCTTTCCATTGGTCAACTACCGCACCACAACTAATAAATTGTCACCAATGTTTGATTAATCATTGAAACAGAAATAATTTTAAAAAAACATTTAAAAAAAATAAATCCAAATTCTGATCTGTATCCTGTAAAGTTTAATGGCGTATTCCCCAAGATATTTGCTATATTCATAACCTTACCGATAGTGGCAGGGCAGAGGATTAACTAGATATGAAAGTTAATATGGTAACCAATAAGTTGTAATAATGTTGGATATAACTGATAGCCTAATCCAGTGGTAAATGTCCTATGTACATGTAGTTCCAATACCTTTCAAGTTTCTATGTCTACATCGTCTCGGCATGTTGGTGTTGTACAGCTCTGATCCTACCAATGCTTACATTAGACTCTGTGATAAACTCCAAACTCTGACATATATTAGCTTGAAATTATCTGTCGTGTTAACAATTAATAATGGAGACTTAACTGAGCTGTGAGCTGTATAAAGAACGGACAAATGAGTAATAATTGGAGATGTATGAGTATGAAAACCAGAACATGTTAATGAGGTTGTTTTGTTTCTGCAGCGTGACAAGTTTGACCATGAGATGAACGTGGACAGCATTTTCTACAAGCTGGGCGCCACCGGTCTCATCTCCTTCTCAGACTACATCTTCCTGCTTACCCTCATCTCCAGTGAGTACTCATTAGCATCACTCACGGCACGGTGTCACTCATAGTGTCACTCACAGCACTGTGTGACTTATAGCGTCACTCATAGTGTCACACATAGTGTCACTTGTAGCGTCACACCACTGTGTCACTCATAGCATCACTCATGGCATGGTGTTACTCATAGTGTCACTCACGGCACTGTGTCACGCATAGCAGGGGGATGCAGTCACTGCTGTGGTAAATCAAATCAATCTGGCACGACACCTTGTTATTTACTATATCATAAAATTATTTCAATATACGATTCACAGGTACATGTATACAATGACTGTGACCTCTTCCTTTCAGCTCCTCCCCGTAATTTCGAAATTGGTTTTCGTATGTTCGACTTGAATGGCGACGGAGAGGTGGAATATCATGAGTTTCAGAAGGTAAGAAAAATCTTGTCGTCTAAGACTGGGTGAAATTATAGAAATTGTAT
The DNA here is from genome assembly GCA_032361185.1 of Lepetodrilus ovalis. NCBI lineage: Eukaryota > Metazoa > Mollusca > Gastropoda > Lepetellida > Lepetodrilidae > Lepetodrilus > Lepetodrilus ovalis. The sequence goes on along the minus strand of JAUTBQ010186137.1, from coordinate 21,425 downwards.
CCTTGCCTATGCAAGAGAAATGTTGACAGTTAATCCCACCGTAGAGTTAAAGAATTGCTTTTTATTGGAAAAATGTTAGAAGAATTTTGAAGAGTGAAATGAAACAGAACGTAATGGACGTGGATTCTGTGTGGCAGGTGCACAGTATCGCGCAGAGCCAGTCGTCGGTCGGAATGCGACACCGTGACCATGCCAACACCGGCAGTGTCAACAAGGGTATGAGCAGTTCACTACTCACCTACTTCTTCGGAGAGGACTGCAAGAAAAAGCTGACCGTCCAAGAGTTCCTCCACTTCCAGAGGGCGCTGCAGACAGAGATTCTCAGGATTGAGGCAAGTTATGTCCCTTGGATGATTTCCTTAACCGTTTTACATGTTCGTAAGACTATGAATGTATGTAAAAGGGTGAAGTCTGATAACCAAAAAGAATCGAAAGTGATGAATTTGTCTCGGAGGCATATTTGTTTACTTCAACATTTGTAGTGTTTGAGAGAATGCTCAAGTTTTATATAAAAGTGTGTAGATTTGCATCTTGATTTATGGTTTAGTACAGAAATAGGAAGCCACAATCTGCATCATACATGTCTATACAATTGTTTACTGTTAATAGTTCAACCGCTACGACCAACACAATGACACGATATCAGAGCGAGACTTTGGAGACATTCTCATCACCTATGCTGGACTGCCAGAGAAGAAAAAAGCTCGCATGTTGAAGCGAGTAAAGAAGAAGTTCAAGGAAAATCCAAAGGTGACTTTGTAGCTAACGCCATTGATGTCACTGGTTAGCTGATTGGTAAACAATTAGTGCTGTAAACCAGTCGTGTAGGAGAGCTGTGACTAGGCGCTTTGAAAGATACCGGCGTATGTCGCATGATGATAAGAAAGCAAATCGAGTAACCCTGTTTGCAGCCTAGCTCAGTACCATGTGGTTTCTGTACAGCCGAGATGTGCCAGTTTCTAGCCAAAATGAACCAGTGCAATCGGCGAACTGCAGCAAGAAATTTACCGGGTTGCTTGTCAAATACAGCAATCTAGCTGCAGAAAGTACCTAAACCTAGCTGGCTTGCCAGTAGAAACGACACTAATAACACCCTCCTTACAACATGGTATGTTTTCTTCAGGGAATAAACTTTGACGAGTACACAGCTTTCTGGTTGTTCCTGAAGAGCATCAATGACGTGGACACTGCACTCAGCTTCTATCATCTGGCTGGAGTCTCTATTGACATGGGTAGGTACATGGTACTCAGTAGAGGTGGAGATGGCCATGATTCCTGCAGCGAATTAAACTCCATAATCACTCGCTGTGTAACTCTCTACATTTACTTAGCATCATTTTGATTTCGTATTCTCCTTTATTTTACAGACTCAGTAACAGTATTACCCGGTACATATTGCTAAGATATAATCATCATAACCGTTCTGAATTTCAGAAACATTTCGCCACGTTGCCCGAACTGTTGCTCATGTGGAACTGTCTGATCACATCATTGATGTAGTATTCACGTTATTTGATGAAAACAGTAAGTATGCTTCATTTAGATGAGTGATACACAACACATACATTGATTAGTTACGGTTATATTGTTTGTTTGCAAAATTGTAATTTGTCTAGATGGTTGATACACGTCATATGCAATAAGCAATAGCAGGGCTGGACTCAGGGTACAATATATTCCACTACTATGTAGTTCTACAGAAGCCATTCAGCAGCATGTGTAGTACTATGTAGTGCTACATTTAACCCAGTACAGTACTCTTTATCTTAGGAAAATGAAAAGCACAAAGCAATTGGACTGAACACATGCGTAAACCAATTTCCTGCGATTTTCCTACGACGTCATTCAGCCAGCCATTACTTTGTAGAAAAGTAGCTCGGTGTATTGTAGTAAAATGTAGTGCAGCCTGAACGCAGCCCTGCTATTGCTTATGCTGTGATACTGTGTGTTCATTGGCCGCTAATTCTACCAATGGTTCTGTTCCTCAGACGATGGCCAGCTGAGCAATCGGGAGTTTGTGTCTGTGATGAAGAAGAGAGTGATGCGCGGTTTGGAGAAGCCCAAGGACACGGGGCTGTTCAAGCTGCTCAATGCCATGTGGAAGTGTGGCAAGTCACAGACATTCATGGATTGAGGCAAGTTGCAGACATTCATGGATTGAGGCCATGTGGCAAGTCACAGACATTCATGGATTGAGGCCATGTGGAAGTGTGGCAAGTCACAGACATTCATGGACTGAAGGCAAGTCACAGACATTCGTGGACTGAGGCAAGTCGCAGACATTCATGGACCGAGGCAAGTCACAGACATTCATGGACTGAAGGCACCTCCAGAGCACAGATTACCCAGACACATCTTCAGGAACATTTTGTATTTTCTACAGGAGGAATCTCTGGATCTCCGACTACACTACGAGATATTTCAGTCATTTCCATAGCACTACATAATCATGTTTTAGTGCTAGTTGTAATAATATTCGAGAAATGTATAAATGGCAAACATCATTGGTTTGTGGAATGCCGATTGTTATAACCATGAAAGCAGGGATGATAACCTGTAGAATTCCACGTTTTCTTTACAACATAACTATTCCCAATAGGCAGGTATTCATCGATTGTAGCATCATAGCGCAATTCAGCTTTTTCTCTTGTCTCTATCAAATGGAATGTTCACATTTTTTTTAACATTTAGAATTTTTCTTCTTTACAAATCGTGCATAGTGAATCTGAAATTGAGTTTGATTATCATAGAGAACTATTTGTGTGAACAAGTATATCAAAGAGTTTGTCCCCCAGTTTCCAGCCATGTCATCGTGTTCCCCTGGATGCAGTGTCATAGAGTAGAGTGTTAATCTTTTATCCTCGGTAGTCCATAGTGAATTGAAGCATATTAATATATTTAACCCTTAAATTATTCTTTACAGACATGAGAATGTTACACAGAACGGAGGATTTCCGGGATTTCTTTTTCCATTTGGATCATTTTTGTGATCGATACTAGTATGCTTTGTATCCTGTATTCAGTGTTTGTCAATAGAAATTGTTTTCCTCCAAAATTGCATTTTGGTCTTCTCATGTCCGTCTTTAACATGTATTTATATCTAATTTGGTCTGGGCCCCAGTTTACGAAACTTTCTGAGTACGATTTCATACTAAACTCAGAATTTTGTTCATACAGCATCATGTGACGTCATAGCCTGAGTACGTTGTTGAGTTTCGGGCTATGACGTCACATGACATTTTATGAATAAAACTCCGAGTTGAGCATGAAATCGTACTCAAGAGAGTTTCGTAATCTCAGGGCCAGACTGATCAATAACTTGTTATAGCTGCCACTTTGCTGTGATCCATGTCATTGACATTCAATCCAAGTTCTAATAGCTGCAAAAGCCACATAGTGGAAAATTCCTGTTAGGCTGTCATTAGTTGACCTTGACATTCCTGCAGCTATCGGTGGACAGACAGCTACGGGGAAATGTGGCTGCGTCTTTGTGCTGCTGCTAATTTCACGTAGCCTGCAGAATGCCTTGAACCCATGTGATCTATCCTAGTTCCTCCTCATAAAGCAAAATGATCTTCAAATGCGATAGTCTGCAATCTTGTTTTATATCTCCCAAGACACTGTCATATTGACATGTTGGTTGTTTACTGCCATGTGCGTTACCGACCTCACAAGTCTACTTTCTTTTTACTGTACAGTGTACTATAATATTATATATTAAATAATTTAACACGGTTAACTGCGTATCTATTTTTGCAACTTGATGGAAAGAGGTCAATAGAAGCAGTTGTCTTATCATCTGATGACAAGTGTAGCGAAGAACCCTGTACAAGTAGCTTTCACACTCTCTTGTGGATGTGCTAATGGAGGACCATTTGCTGAAGATACTGGAAGATATTCATGTCATCTAATGAATGCAGCATAAATCTAAAAAAAAACTATCATAACCGACTACCAGCACATTCAAGTCGGAAAGTGGTTTCCATTTTGCTGAGAATTAAAGCTAAAACAAGGAGACCATTTGCAGACAGGTAATATTTTAACATATTTAAGTTTACATTTACAAGGTATTTATTACACGATGACAATACCCATCAGTATTAAATACAGGGGAACGAACCCCTCTAATTCGAATTGCTGGGGAACAAACCCCTCTAAATCGAATTGCTGGGGAACATAATACTACTTCGAATTATCCACATTTTGAATTAAATATAAGAGGGTCACCTATCAGTGTACATGTATGACATCATCCACAATTCATTACGAACTCAGACCATTATCAAACAAAACTATGACAAAATGGGATGTATTGCTGACAACGTAATACAATAATACAAGTACTTCATTTTGCATATGTAAAACAGACTCAATGTCTCAATGAACAGATTCTCAATGAACGGATGTGGATTATGTACATGTGCCCGTGTTGTTTTAGTAAATTCAGCGAGTTAAGTAATCACTCACTTGTGTATGTTCGTCAGGTGCGGATGGTGGGATCAACAATTAAGCTGACATTTCAAATTTGCATAAATATGACAGGAAAAACAATTTGAATTAACCCTCTCCCTGCTGGAGGCAACCGGAGATGCCCTAAAGAGCAATGTATGCGCCCATTCCAGCAGGGAGAGGGTTAAGCGTGTTTTCGCATTAGAGGGGTTAAAACTAACAGGGGTCAAATAATGATAACATAACAAGGATGAGAATTAGAGTGGTTCGAATTAGCGGGTTCCACTGTATGTTTATAACTTCCTAATTACACGTCGCCGCAAATGGGTGAAAGATTCCTGCAGCGACGTTAAACTCCATAATCACTCACTCACTTCCTAATTACACAAATAGTTGATACTGTATATACATTCAAGATGCCAATGATGTTGATCCAAGTCTAGATACAACATGGAAACAGTAGGTGTCGTACCATTCTTATCCCATCGTAAAACATCTTGCACACCTAGTGATCAGATAAAGGTTCTTTCTTTAGAACCGATTCCAGTAACGTGAATTTTAAAAAGTGTTGGATCCCATTAGTCTGATTAGACACCATGCAAATTCTAGAACTCATTTATATGAAACCAGTGCCATAATAATGTAAAGATTTATTGTGTCCTAAATCCACATTCGACAGCCTGCTCATAGCATTACACTATTACTCCGGTCAATGGGTCTGTGTGTAGTCAATTCCTTCTCAACTCCCTGGAGAGTATGCAACCCCATTCACATGACCATCTCCTCCTTCCGGGTACCCATCCTCTGCTGGGTGAACAGAGGCATTTTTGAACTAAGCCACTTGTCTAAGGTGACGCCACAAGTTTTTCAACCTGTCTCAGTGTGGGACAGAAACGAATCTTAGATACTCTCATGGTGATACAACTATATCCTGTTTATTACAGCTTTTGCTCGGATCTTTTCAACAATGTGTCCATTTTGCAATAATTATTATTGATTATTTGTTAAGGTTGCTTCTATTATTGCTGGCCACTGTAGTTTCTGCCACTGTTTCCAAATCCAAACTTTCTGTCTGTCCGTGAAGATGGCAATCTAGGATTGTCAGACTTCAGAAAAAGTTCAATGTACCGATGATCTGAAATACAAACAACAAGCAATCAGGAACATAGTAAACAAGATTGCAGATAATTTCCTGTATACATTCATTACAGTATTGCCAAGGACAATGTGGTCGATTGTTATCATACAGTATCGTGTGCACGGTCTGCTTGTCTCACAACTCACACATATTAGTCCTGTGTTTCTTCAGAGCTTCGGTGACGTCTTCCTGGGAATCAAACTTGACCATGACAACACCCGCCAGTCGGCCATCTTGGCCATACTTCATTTCCACGTTCACCGGTCGAACTGGGTGGAAAAACTGAAAGGAGAGTCAGCACATAGAATCTTTCATCTTTCCTTCATCCCAGCCTGTGTCAAACCCAGCAATTCTAAAGTAATCCTAAATCTAGAGTAGTTCTAAATAGGTCCAGCTAAATACTGCCAAAACCTGGGTGTAGATATCCTCATCTTCGCACCCCAGAGGTACTTATTACATTCTGACTTTATAGTACCCCTGGCACACACCTCCCTAGGGGAAAACCTGCGCAAACAGCCAAGGACCTAAAAATAGAACCATTTTCAGTGACCAATCAAAAAGATTATGACATAAGCAAAGGGACATAATTCCAATCTAGACTAGATGAACATGACAATTTACTAGCAGGAATGATACACACTAATTTATTGGATAGATGTTTACAGCATTGGTCGGCTGTTTGCCCAAGTTTTCCCCTAGATGTGTGCCAGTTGTACTAAGAAGTCAGAACGAATAAGTACCTCTGGGGTGCGAAGATGAAACATCCTAGGTGTAGAGGTTGGTCTGACTTACATCATAGATATCCTGTTTTGTGGCCTGGAAGGGTAGACCCCGCATAATCAGCCAGTTTTTGTCGCCCCAGTGTCCACGTCCTGTCGGTCTGTCCTGTATGGCTGTCCTGTCTTGTAAGGCTGTCTGTTGTTGACTCAGAGCTCTTCTGATGCTGGACTTGCAAATATCTACATATCTAAAACGATGGAAATGTTGATGGCAAGCTAGAACATCTCAAACTAAAGTTAGAAAATGAAATCAGATCAAATCTTTTTTTAATTGGGGTTTAGAGTCGCTATCTAGAATCTTTCACGAATATCACGACTTGTCAGTTTAGGGCAGAAGGAAACCTGCAACATCGATAGTGCTGAATATTGCATTAAACCTGTGAGCACCGGCTGGTAGTGACAGACCAAGGATATCTGTATTGTCACTCTACAGACAGTCCATCCTGTCAATAATGTAACTTTTGCAAACATTGATGCTGGGCCCCCAGGTGGGATTTGAACTCGGGACCGTTGGCTCCGAAGTCCAAACGTTCTACCACTGCGCTACCACCCACCCCCACCTCGTCACATAATGTTGGATAACTCTTGGCACTATTTAAACAGCTATTCTTACATCGCACTGAGGCATAACCATTTGGTTCGAGACTATAAATATATGTATCGGTGCTAGTACTACCTGTGACCAATAATGTCTTTGTCTTTTTTGAGAGCTTTTGCTGTCATCTCTTCAGACTGAAACTGGACATATGCTTCCCCCGTGCTCTTCCCTTCACGATCCTCGGGCAGGATGATCCCATTGGGAACGATCTCCAAGTCTACAAATACAGATTTACAAACACTCACCCAAACAAACCATCTATGTCCACGAAAAGATACATTGGTCAGGCACCAAACTCAAATATACAACAACCACCCACCCTACACAAATACAACGCTCAACCCCACAACCAAAACATACAATCATCACTGAAACAACCCAAACATACAATCATCACTGAAACAACCCAAACATACAATCATCACTGAAACAACCCAAACATACAATCATCACTCAAACAACCCAAGCATACAATGATTACCTACACAACTGAAGCATAACATGATCCACCACAACAAAATAGACAATGATCACTCGCCCAAATATACAATACCAGCTAATACAACCAGGAATGGAACTTGCCTGAAAACTTACTCTCCCGAATAGCAATACAAATAAATGTTTACAAAAACACTAATTTCTACTTGCACTTAGGATACCTTTATTAGCATTGGGAGAAATGGCCCGGGCAAGTGTGAATTTCCATCCCTGACAACCCAAGCGTGATATGATCACCCACCCAGCCACATTGTGACATTCGGAACATTAGCAATGTTTATTCACAAACGGATTTGACTTTGGTTCATGAACGAGTAGCCTACTGGGCACACACCTGAGAAGAAGTGAGTGATGTCGTCTGTAGAACAGTCGTAGGGAAGTCCCCTCAGTTTAACCACAGTGGCATCTTGTTGGCTCATCCCACGCTCCACCTCCTGCTGGCTGCTCCTGAACACTGCAATATCCAGAAAACAGTCGACTTGTCAGTGTTCAGAGTGTTCAGTGTTCATAGACCTGTCATAGTGTTTAGAGTCCATAGAGTTGTCTTAGTATTCAGTGTTCACAGAGCTGTCAGTGTTCAGAGTGTATAGAGTTGTCTTAGTGGTCAGTGTTCATACAGTTGTCACAGTGGTCATATTGTTCAATGTTCATAGAGTTGTCAGTGTTCAGAATGCATAGAGTTTTCATAGTGGTCAGTGTTCATACAGTTGTCACAGTGTCTCATAGTTTATACAGTTGTCATATGGTTCAGAGTCAATTGAGTTGTCATATTGTTCAATGTTCATAGAGTTGTCAGTGTTCAGAATGCATAGAGTTGTCATAGTGTTCAGTGTTCTTACAGTTGTCAGACGATAATACATAGTATACACTACTCTACAATACTTTTCTCCATAGTAGTTTGCTGAACGGGTTAGTAGGAAAATAGCAGGGAATCAGTTTGCGTATGCATCCAGTAGTAATGCTTTTAGGTTTTCATACAAAGCAATATGCGGTCCAAACCCGTATTGAAATGTCACTACATATATATAGTGTCCCCTCGATATAACGCAGATATCATGGCTTGGATAAAACGCGGGGTCAGCCGTGGATCCCATTACATATCACTACAGATTCTGGCTGAATACCAATGAATAAATATCAAGATGTTTTGTTGATTGAACGCAGCCCAGCGCTCTACATTAACTTTTTGATACATTTCTCCTTGTGTCCTGTTGGGACATGGAATTATTTGCCATATAGTAAAGTGCTTGTTAATCTGGGCTGTTTCACTTGTCCGTCTGTGGACACTTGTCCTGGACAGACAGACAATCCTTACTGTCAAGTCCTGGTATCGGTGAACAAACAATGAAGATATTTCTATTAATTTGCGATTTACAGCTGCTTTCAAGATTATTTCAGGGTTAATGTTAGGAAGAAATCTGCCAGCCTTATCTGGTACTGACGAACCGAGGAACGGAACATAGGACAGGAACTCACCAATAATATTTCGCCCATCTATTTGTTCAGCATGATTATTCAAGGCATGTGCAAGACATTCTTCTGATTGGAATTCTACAAAAGTGTCGCCACGCTCGTTACAAGTGAAACTAACACTTTTGATGTTGCTACTCCCAGAATCTGAAACAGCATAAGATCAACTAGAAAACATTTGCAAAATTGAAAATTGTGAATCAAACTAAAACATGATAAATATGTAAAGTAGTTGCTCCTCAAGCAACTTTGCAGAAGATGCTACTAGAGGGACAACTACCTACACGAGCACATACCATTGAAGAAGAGTCGGACTTGTTCTTCTGTACAGGAATATGGCAGACCTCGGAGTTTGACAATCGGCATCTGCTGAGTGAGGATTTCTGTCATGTCATCCACTGAGCACCGCGACACTGAAACACAACCGTGATTACTTATAGAGCACTGCGACACTGAAACACAACCGTGATTACTTATAGAGCACCGCGACACTGAAACACAACCGTGATTACTTATAGAGCACCGTGACATAGAAACACAACCGTAATTACTTATAGAGCACTGCAACACTGAAACACAACCGTGATTACTTATAGAGCACCGTGAAATAGAAACACAACCGTAATTACTTATAGAGCACTGAAACACAACCGTGATTACTTATAGACCACCATGAAATAGAAACACAACCGTAATTACTTATAGAGCACTGACACTGAAACGCAACGGTGATTACTTGTAGAGCACAGCAATACTGAAACACAACTGTAATTACTTATAGAGCACTGCGACACTGAAACACAACTATGATTACTTATAGAGCACTGCGACACTGAAACACAACTATGATTACTTATAGAGCACTGCGACACTGAAACACTACTATGATTACTTATAGAGCACTGCGACACTGAAACACAAGTCATTACTTGTAGAGTACAGCGACACTGAAACACAACCGTGATTACTTATAGAGCACTGTGGCACTGAAACACAACTGTAATTACTTTTAGAGCACTGTGACACTGAAACACAACCATGATTACTTATAGAGCACTGCGACACTGAAACATGCAGCTCTAATCATTGACAGTGCGCTGTAATGCAGTCAGGATCGGCTGGTTATTAATATGCTTAAATTAATGGTGAATATACTAGCTTCAGATTGCATCACTAGTTCACGAAAAGGTCAGGGGGAATAGGGACTGAACTGGTTATTGTTAAATCTTGCTAGCCAATCATAATTGTGCTTCTGTACCCACAGGATTACGTCATATCTACTTGGCGCGAGGAAGCACATACCACCAATAAACCTATCTACGTACCACCAATAAACCTATCTACGTACCACCAATAAACCTATCTACATACCACCAATAAACCTATGTCCCAAGCACTGGTTGTTCCGACTGACAGCCAGATCAGCATCATCTTCGTCCTGGAACTCGACAAACGCTTCTCCCCGCACGTTCCTCACCAGGTGTACACTCTGAACACCACTCTTCTCGGCTGACCCTGTGGAGAGTACAGGCATTCAGGACGGTGCAAGGACAACACAGACAACACAGACAACACAGACAACACTAGACAACACAGACAACACAGACACCACAGACAACACAGACAACACTAGACAGTGTACCAGCATGTCAACAGAAACAGGTACACTTCTACAATTGCATTACCTACTATTGACTGAATTTGCTAATACACATTTGAAGTCATTCATATTCAACATGTGAATTCAATGAATATCAGTTTGCAGATACATTTAACGTTGCTGATATATTCCAGAAACATCTCTATATTTGCAGATGTATTTGGATGTGTGCCGTTACAATCAACCAATTAGTGCAAACATGGTATTGTGTAATATTTACAAACCTGAAAGAAACTGAACAATTTCCTCCTCAGTGACGGTGTATGGCAATCCCTGTAGTCGACACACAAAGCCAAGCTCTTCTCTCTGAAAGTGTGAGCCATGTCAGTCAATATGTATGTCTGTATAGCAGTCATAGAATATGTCACTATGTTAATTTTGAGGAAAATAAAAATGAAATTGACCAGTGACAATGTACGACGACTCTTTAGGCTTTTACATATACTGTCCAAGTACTATACACGATTATTTTACCATGTTTACTCTTACATTTAATGTAGACTTGTGCTCCAACATATTACATGTGGTTCCTGTTCAGCACATGTCATCAACTGACAACACCAAGGATGGACAGAAAACTTTGAATTTCAACTCTATGTAGGACAACATTTCTTTTAAGTAATTGCTTGTGTTCGTGTTTATTCACAGCTCTAATAAAAACTATCCCATGCAATCCTATCATAGTAAAAGATAGACTAAGAAAACACAAATGTATCTAGTGACCTGTGACCTGTGGCTGGTGTGTAGACGGGCCACCGAGTGTCGACCGGTCAACCTGACCCACTGACTGACAGTCAGAACAGCAGTCGTCGGTCGTCGGAAGGTTGTCTGGAGTTCATGGGCGCACGCGACACAGCTGCGTTGTCGTGCCAACAGACGTGGCTGTTGAAGGAGGAATCGCGCTACTTTCTGACACAGTGCCATCTTCACTAGAGAACAACACAGTGCTCTGGACATCGGATAGCGAAAGTTGGACCCGTTCAAAAGCCTGTTAGTTACTGCAAAGTGAAAGGGTGGTTTCTGATGGTCAGAAGCTAAACAAACAAAAATACAATAAATGTTGACATTACAGTGTGTGTAGCAGTTCTGGACAACGCGTATTCTGGGTTGCTGTTCTCACTTACTCATTCGCTGTTGTTTCAAGAGTTTATGTCATGTAGGAAGTCTAGAAACAACAGCTGACACTTCGTCTGCATTATTGCGAGTATGAGAGTGTGATCCAGAAAAGTTATACCCATACAGAAAGTACCTTATGATCAGCCGGGAGGGCTAGAGAAATCTCGAGCTACAGTTCATTGCATCTCCTCAGCAGTACGTACTAAATTCATAATTATATAGTTGAAATAAAGAAAATAAATAGTAAATATATTCTATCTTTCAAGTTTGTAATACCATTGTGTGACAGGTTTTCGTGGTACCAAAATTACACCTAAATTAATTGTCAAAACAAATTTCGTTTATAGTTTATTCGTGCTTCTGAACATTGCCAAACAGTTTCTAAAAATCTCATAATTATTTTCAAATTGGTCCGTATATAGACATGTTGCAGTTTAACACGAAAACCATTCCCGTTTTTTATAATGGCTGACGAAAGTGACTTTGCTTGGGGGGCGTCTTGTTAAATTTAATCGTGTAAATATTAGTGTTTTGTGATAAAAGGGTGAGGAAGTGAGTGTTCTTTACGTTTAACGTAAGAATGTTGATGCAATCATCAAAAGATCGCGCACAGCTCGATTAGAATCGTAATGCCACGAAATCAGGTCACACGATGGTATGTATGTATTGTAGTTAATTAGAAGTACTACAGTAGAATTACTATATCATGCTCAAAATCAATATTTTATATTATATTTAATGTATTTTATTTATAGTGTGGATGTTATAAATTTAAATCTTTGTCGACGAACGTGATTACTCTGGATCTGAGGTGTTTCAGTTTTCGTGCATGTGTGTTGTACCTGGTAATTCCAAGTCTTTTGGGGCAGATAATCACTATTATTCCCGCACGTTATCCATGACAATCATATATTCCTAATGCTGGCAGTTTATATTGCCTTCAAAGGCGTCGAAATAATAAAATGGTAAAGGTTTTCAAATATGACCCCCAAGGACACATGTCAACACACCAAAGTTCCATACAGAGTTAATTCCCCTTGCTCGATCTTTCTTCCTCCAAATACAGAAAACTAAAAGAATAAAATATTCTTTACTCAGCTAAAAAAAATAATTAAATGTAGATTATTAAAGGCAGAAATTACAGTTTATTATTTCTACCTGAAAGCATAATAGATTGCTAGACTATTCACTATACATTTTATTTTATTTTATTTCTTATCTCACAATTTTTAATAAATTAATTTTCATGGAGCCAACTTATGCAGAAATATACAAGATGGATGCTAAATTTGATTCAAACATAAACAGGAAATGGAAGTTTATTGAGGGTGCATGAGCTGACTATTGTATCTTGTAATTACAAACGCATTTCTAGAAACTAAATAATTATGGTACTCACTCTTTCGGTCATGCTCTCCTGACGGCGAGAACACAACAGTCTGTTATACACCGTCACACTATGAGGGTTTTCATGTGTTCAGCATTATACAGAATTTGATTGGTTCAATAGGTGCAGGTGCAAAACGGCACACAATATTCAATTTAGTAGCGATTGATATCGTCTAAATTCCAGTAGACCTTTATCTCCTAAAAATATAAGTCAAGGTACCGTTTCCTACCAATCAATTTGGTATAATTTTTGCCAATTCAATATTCGTTTTTGGTCAATATCATAAGCCGGCTAATAATATGAACCAATCAAATTCCTTATAATGTTGAACACGCGAAACCCCTCGTAGTGACGCCGTATACACAGACTGTTGTGTCAGGAGAGCATGTCTTTCGGTTGGAAAATAGAAAAAGTATTGCTTAATAATATTAATCACCATACTGTATAATGGATGAATTAAAATTGGTTATCTCGGTCATATTAACTGTGCACAGCCAAGAGAGTAATGGTCTCTTAGTGAAAAGAGAGCTTTGTGAAAGGATACCCAGTCAGCCAGCTAAAGTTCCCCCACACCCGACCAGATTACAGCTATTTGTAGTTCACAACAGGTTGTATTGTGGCCAGACAAGAATGATCATTGTTATTACATAACATTTCTGGCTATGGAGCCTCAATGGCAGATTAGTGTGCACGTTTTACAGCAAGCAATTCAAGTGGACATGTCCATTATATTTCTGGAGAGCTCAGAATCAGTTATACCGTTGTTATGTTATATATGTTGTGTATGCTAAGTATCTATCAATTGCTAAACTGTTGCAATAGTGTACAAACTCATTGAATGCTAAATTGCTTCTAGATTGCTTTTTTTCAATGTTTGTGTGCAAACTCATATATCATGTGCAAATCATCTAATTTGATTGCAACACTGATATTTCATTGTTAGGCATGTGAGTGAGGAATGTAAAAAGGCAAGTAAATTGTCAGTAGTAGCTCGTCATGTTAGTATCCACTACAATGGATCGACTTAAGTCTCACAATCTGGATAGTTTTGTACAAAATGGTACCACACCAAGATACCGGTACTATTATGTTCATTCTTCATGTCGTACCCCCTCACACGTATCTACAGAGTAACCTGCAGTCATTAGGAGCTATAAAAATAACACTAAAAAGTTCACTAAATAGATTTTTATGGAGATTTCATCGGGGAAAATGATTTCATTGTTGCGCAGGTTTCCCACGAGATGTGTGCCAGGGTGTATGGCATGAAGAGTGAGCAGAATAAGTACCCTGGGGTGCAAGTATGCGGCAACTGCAACATCAACTACAGCAGAGGTGTAGTCTATGGGAAAGATCAATATCAAGGGTACATTAGTTACACCATGTCATACAGCTGTCTTGTTGGATAACATATCACTACATCTCAGAATCAATACCTATTTATCGTATTACAAATGAATGGGCAAAATGCAACAGAGATCCACAGGGAACAGGTCATCCAGTAACGTTGTGCCGGTATGTTGGTCTATCACTGGTATGTCGGTCTATCGCTGGTAAGTCGGTCTATCGCTGGTATGCCGGTCTATCGCTGGTATGTCGGTCTATCTTACTCGGCAATACGTAGGTCTCAGTCAGTGTATCCTTTCACGAAACTCTCTTATCTACCAAGAGACAGGTAGCGCTCTCTTAGCAATGTATTAGCTATCGGCAAAGCGAGCGCTAACACTCTCTTAGTGGATAAGAGAGCTTCGTGAAAGGATACCCTGGTGTCCAGCCAAATCTGTCAAGTTTCAGTGGGCAATTCCCCAAATAACATTTCTATTCATTCCACTGAAATCTTTTATTGTAGACTCTACACACACTGTGCTAAGTATATTACTGAAAATAACAGTCAAGCAACAGTTGAGTATGTTCAATGAGCACTTTTATTTCAATGTCATCATAATGGCTTGTTCACTGGCAGTACACAAATGACACATGATGATGATGATCGAGGATGATGATGACGACGACGACATTGAAATGAATGATAATTCCAACATGTTATTCAATACAATTGCAGGCAACAATACCATTACTACACAGTCTTAGCATAAACATATATCTTAAGTACCGTCAGCTAACCACCAATGATATTGTCACATTGTTACACGAATATTCAACGTGTATTTTTGGTTATATACATGTAAAATGCAGACATTTTCATCTTCAAAGACATGATCTGTCGAGTAGCTGTAGAACACCAACACATTACACAAGGGAGATAAGAATGTATCCCAGTTGAGAACTACACAGGGGAGGTAAGCATGAAGTCACTATTCAGGAGAGTTCAACAGACACTAAAAGACGTGGAGTGGAGTAAATGTCGCTCAAGACATCAATATTTTCACTTTCAATATCAATACTTGTGCACAAATTGTAAAAATCTTCCAAGATTGCAAGGATCAACTTGTAGTTCACAATCAGTGTTCGTAATTTCATAAATACACGTTGAAATCAGAAAGCTGTGTAGTTGGGATTGCCTCCCATGACGTTGTTGCCGTAGTTACCGCCGCCGCCGCCACCACCACCACCCCCACCACTGCTGCCACCACTGCTCATGTAGTTCATGTTTCCTGCAATAGACAAACAGAGGGTCAGACACAAAATCCATACATGGTGAGATGGGGGGACATTCTGGTAAATCTTAGTAGCCGCAAATCAAATGCAACGAAGAAATGTTTTTAATATTTTACTTAACTACTGTAATAAAAACGTACAATGGAGTATTGACTATAGACTCCTAAAATTACCGTCTGTACCTTGATATCCTCCTCCTCCTCCTCCACCTCCTCCACTACCGAAGTTCCCGCTGCTGTTGCCGAAGTTGGTGTTGTTGTTGTTGCCTCCTCCGTATCCCCCAGAGTTGCCGAAGCCTCCCATGTTGTTGCTGTTGCTGAAGCCAGTTCCTCCCATTTGTCCCGTTCCAAAGCCACCGCCGCCCCCACCTCCTCCTCCACCTCCCCCTCGTTCTGCTGGTGCCGAGTTCAGGAAAAGTTCAATGTACCGATGCTCTGAAATACCAACATCTGATAGTTATTACATCTATTCTATTCACATCAAATGTGGCTGCAAGAAAAGTACAAATGTCATAATTGCAAATGGCTTAATATGATAAATGGGAAAAGCTCGATTCCAAGTTGCCAGGAATTTGTGATGGCTGTATTGACTTCCGTTAACTCACGCATATTTGACTTGTGTTTCTTCATTGCCTCAATGGCCTCTTGGTGGGAACCGAAGTCTACGTTGGCCTCTCCAGTTGGGCGGCCATTTTGAGCGTATTCAAACTCCACTTTCACAGGACGAACAGGATTGAAGAACTGAAAGAAGTGAATTTACATGAAATCATCTGTAATAACAATAGTCATTTGGAATAGATCTTCGATGCTGCAACACAAGACGATGTACATGTTAAAAATAAGATAAATTCTCCACTAGCGTTACCTGAATATTTCCTTCTCATTACAATAGCTCACTATTCTACTACAGTGGAAACCCGTTAATTCGAACCCCTCTAATTCGAAATACCGCTTAATTCGAAACTGTGGCATGATCCCAGTTGTACATGTACACGGCTAGTGACCCTCTTAATTAGAAAACAGGATAATTCGAAGTAATATTAATGGTCCCCAGCAATTCCACTGTAGTTTGATCCCGAGAGCGATTATGGAATTTAACATAGCTGCGGGGAATCTTTCACAAATTTACGACGATAGTTTGAACCTACATCAAAGATGTCCTGCTCTATGGCTTGGAATGGCAGGCCTCTCATATGTACAGAGTGCCCCGTGTCACTCATGTAGTGACTGCCCGGCGTGGCCCCGCGCGTCCGGTCCATGTTCATCCGCCCAGAGTTGCCCCGCTGGTTACCTCCCCGCATCCCACCACCACCACCGCCGCCTCCACCGCGACGGTTGCCTCCCCCACTGCCACCAAATCCCATACCGCCTCCATAGCCACCATTGTATTCATCAAAGTCATCCTCATAGTAGCCTGGAGAGGAAACGGAGAAGTAATGAGTGAGTGAGTGAGCGAGTGAGCGAATGAGTGAGTGAATTATTGCATTATGCCACTGCAGTTGTCTTTCACCAATACATGACGATATTGAGAAGTAAGGTACAGTTATCCTTTCAGGGTTTAACCTAGGTCAATGCATGGTGATACACTTTTTGCGTCCCATATTTTAACTGATTGATCAATTGATTGAATTATTGCTTTGCGTTGCAGCGGGGATATCTCACCCATAGGCGACGACGTATTTTAACTGAATTATTAAGTCAAATATCCCCTCTGTGTGTACATTTGGTGATGCTACAACACAACATATTTATGTGTATTCATTTTTATCAGCTGGTTATTCAGAATTATTTTATTGTAATCTCTTCTAATCTATGCTGTTTTTCATAATAAAATGCATCCAGGACACGTAGTAAAATATTCATGTGTCCAAACTTGCATTTTTGCGTAACTGAAGCAGGATTGCGCGTTCAGTAAAACCCTGTACTTTGTAGCTCTATGATAACTGTAAAAATGAACTTACACAAGGGGCGATTCAAGTTTCACATGTGATTCGATATTTCCTGTTATTCAAAGATTAAACTACATGTACCTTATGCACAAATTTACAAAATGTTAGTATTCATAATGATTTCCATTTATTTTGAGGAAAATTGTTATAAAATTCAAATGCCAGTTGTTTATATTAATTAATAATCCATCAGTATTATTTGTGTTAAAAGACATTAATGAGAATAAGAATAAAGTAAAGTTTGCCCACCCTGCTCACCTTTGACGTTCCGTCCTCCACGACCGCGCCCGTATCCTCCGCCCATCCCCATGCCTCCTCCCCCACCACCCCCGCCACATCCTCCACCACCCATGTTGCCCATCCCCATCCCGCCGAAGCGGTCATTACGGTCGTACGGGCCAGGACGCCCCATTGAGCCGCCCATCATGGGTCTCATCCTCTGTTGTCCGACGGCACTGTAAGCTTCGCCCATGCTGCTCTTGAAGATCTCTATGTACCTGTAATAGTGAGCACAGTGAGCACCACGCACATCACACTCGGCATCAGAACACGCATAGCAATGTATTTACTCTTATTTCTCTCAACCAGGAGATAAAGTTACTTCTGATGTTGCTGTTTACTTGCCTGGTATAAAACTGGTTACTGGCAACACTTTGACAAATGCAAACATGCAGGGATATGGAATAGATAAGAGGCTAGCTACATTCGCACACCATTCGCTCGCAGGTTTTGACTTCAAAGCAACAATTCCAATGATATTACGTCTTGTGCAATGCACTAAATTCCTCAAAATCATGAGTCAGCTGTTCAAAATAAGGTAGGAAATTGCTCTACAGTATAATAAAAAAAATCAAACGTTTGTTGCCATCATTCCAAAGAAACTGAAGAAACAAGGAAGCCAGCATCCAGCCCGGCCCAAAGGACCCCTCCATCCACACCCATACACGGCCCACCACTGTTCTCCGAGAGAGAAGTAAGGTCTGTGGGCCCGCTAGCCACATGACTGGCCCGCGCCCTCACTGATCGCCCGCCGCCCCACCTGTGCCCTATCCTCTCCTTGTGTTTCCCCAAAGCCTTTTCCGCGATCTCTTGGGACGCAAACTGGATATACGCCTCCCCCGTGCTCCTCCCCTGACGATCCTCCGGTAGCATTATCCCATTGGGAACAATCTCCAAGCCTACACACCCACCCAACAAAAACAGAGCAATGCAGTCTCAGGAACATCCAACAAACAACAAGTGCGGCAAAACAATTTTTGCAAGAAACTTTTCTCAAGTTTCCTGCTGGCATTCAGGGCAAGTCCAAATTTGTTACGCCAAAACACGAGAAATAATATTATTCGTAGGAATATCGTTTTGTGCAGGTCAATTCCACCAAGATGATTTCCAAACAGGAAGTAATCCCTGAGTTACGAGCTAAATAAGCGGCCACATCCAAAGTGGCTATACCCAGTGCCAGGAATTCTGTAGTTTACAGCAAAGTTTCTTATAGGAATTATTTCTCTCCCAACATTGAGATTTTAACAGTTCTATTCATTGACATGGAGAATAGAAAATAAAGAAATAAGAACTTCAAAGGTGCATTTCAAATTATTATTTCTTAAATGTGAAATGTGATAAGATCGATTACGAAACTGAACAGGATCCATCAGATTGAATCTTCCACGACAAGATGCATGACAAAATGTCAGCAGAGGTTTGATGTGGCACTATGCTACGCAAGCAATAGTTTTGGTACCTTTGGCATTACGGAAATATTTTGCAATATGACATTCTTACTAGTAGCATTATGATACGGGTGCAGAAAATGCAGACATGTTCAACATTGCAGAGCTAATCATTTTCATTACTCCACTATTTACAGACCCTTGTAATACTTTGAAATTTAGTGTCTGTTAATGAAATATTTTTGAAATAATAAACCCTGGGTTAGACATTAATTATTCCATATTCATGCCAACTATTGCAACATATTAACAAAAAATGACAATCATTTCGAAATTATCCATTTCAGTTAAACTAGTACATGTAATTAACTTGATGGGTGATCATTGTATAACATAAATGTGATGAGACAGGCAACTGGCAATCAGTGGGTTAACTATGGGACTAGGTATCACAGCACAATGACCAATCATTATCAAGCTCAGTGTAGATCTATGAATCAGGCCAAATAGTGGACACAAGCCAGGTCAGGTCGTCTCAGTATGCTACCATCATAGCCCACACTGTACATTTTACATACAGTCCAGCAAGGAGACCTCTAAATTTAAGAAGTTGCAATGATACTGCGTTGGCATCCTGATCATATAGTAGTTGGCTAAAACATGTGCTAATTGATGTTGAACCCAGTCCTTAATAACCTAAGCATGAGTTGATTTTTGAACCGTAACAGGATGTTTCAAGCAGACAGTGATAAATGTGAAGATCTACGGACGACACAATGTTGAATCGATCTTATCACCAAACGCAACAAATTTTGTTAGTTAATGTAGTTGATTGAAGAAATGTTCAACATATACAGATATGCCTAGTATGACATCCAACAGGGGAGATAAATGTTTCCATTGACACGTCAATGTTGTCAGTTGATCTCAAGTCATGTCTGTGTCACGAGAACGGATAACTGTCGATTAACCCATTCTGGTGTGAACCCAGCCTGAACACTTCTGGATCTAGGAGTGCATGTCCATAAATCAAGATCATGTCCATAGATCAGGAACATGTCCATAGATGTGTGAGCAGGTCCGTAAACGAGGAACATGCCCACATATCAGGGAGCACATAACCATAGATCCAGCAGCAGATGTTCATAGATCTGGGAGCACATGTCAATAGATCTGGGAGCACATGTCATGTTCATAGAGCCAGGAGAACTTGTCTATAGCTGCAGTAGAATGTCCTCACATATAAATAACCACTCCACATAGGCAAATCTGCATACGTTTCATTTCAATTTGGATACGACCATATCCAAAATCCTGTCATTGTACTACGAGATATGCAAGCCTTGAGGTGCTATTGTAAAGCATACCTGTGAAGAATTGAGCAATTTCTTCTTTAGAACAACCAAACGGAAGTCCTCTCAGCCTGACAACAGCCTCTGTTGGTGCTTGTTGGTTTGGTCCAGCTCGCTTGATCACCCAGTCCATTTCACTCTTCTTAGACCGGAATACTGACAGATAAACATCGCAATCATGTTTTAATCAAGTTTAGTATTTATCAACGAAGTTGAACACCTTAGTATTTCAGTAGATAGAGCAATAATAGCAAATAAATTCATAATTATTACCAAATTGATTGCAAACAAAATTGAAATACAGTGTCCCCTCGATATAAGGCTGTTCGATACAGAGCGGATTCGGATATAAGGCTGGGTTTTGTTATTTACTTGTACTATCCTATAAGGCTTATGTCATGGATCCCAAATTCAGCTTTATATCGAGGGGACACTGTATATGAAAAGAAAAAATTGTTAATTTCATTTACCTTCGATATACCTCTGTCCCATATGTTCATTGCTTTTCTTCAAGGCCTGCTCCACGTCTTCCTCCGACAAGAACTCTACAAATGCCTCGCCACTCGGTCGTCCTTCGCGGGAAAATGTGAAGTGAACGCTCCTGATGCCTACACTCTCGGGTTCTGAAAGTAAACATCTCACTGTCTTACTCAACATCTCACCATCTTACTCAACATCTCACTGTCTTACTCAACATCTCACTGTCTTACTCAACATCTCACCGTCTTACTCAACATCTCA
>JAUTBQ010186126.1:0-10643 GCA_032361185.1 Lepetodrilus ovalis | reverse complement strand
TCCACATCTGACCCAGCCTTATATCCGAATCCGCTCTGTATCGAACAGCCTTATATCGAGGGGGCACTGTACTATATCGCTTAGGGGATCTCCGGTTGCCTGCAGCAGGGAGACAGTTAAAGAGCTCCCTACCCAGTATTAATACATTGTATTATTTTATTTATTTTTTAACCTGGGGTTTAGAACCACTTTCAAGATGCTATCACTCATATCATGGCATGTCAGTTTAGGGCAGGAGGAAAGCCACATTTGTAGCACTGAATGTTGCAATAAACTTGCGAGCACCAGCTGGTACTGACAGACCAAGGATGATATCTGTATTGCCATGGTACAGATAGCACAGTGCCTTTGGCTCCGAAGTCCGAACAATCTACCATTGTGCTATCATCTACCGCATTAATACATTGTAACTAAAATACCCACCACTTAAATTACTCATCTATTAGTATAGTAGTTAATCACAATTCATGCTAATATATCTCAGTGGGCCATACAGTTGCGTATTTGTACACCAATGCATTAATGTTCATTAAGACTACTATTACTACCAGACATATTCACTATATTATTATCTGAAATGATAACTAAATTTGCAACATATTTTCTAGTACAGTGTCCCCTCGAAATAAGGCTGTTTGATACACAGCAGATCCCTACCCAGTAGGGTCAGATGTGGATCCCATTTTAAATTTTGTTATTTACCTGTACTGACCTATAAGATTGGTACTATAATAAGATTGGTACTATAAGGCGCCGGGGGTGGGGGGGGGGAGGGATGTCATGGACCCCAAATTCAGCGTTATATCGAGGGGACACTGTATTATGAAAGCGCACACTATAGAAAAAGAAATTGAATTGATTGAAATATTTCTTAACGTCACTGCATTAATGCTTGGCCCATGCGCAACAATACAGAAAAATAATACCGGTAATGATAAAAACATTTTAATGATCTACACCTGCATCTTTGTCAAGCTGTCATAATAAATCAACATGATCGACATGACCTCTGCACCTGTCACATAATGTCACATAATGTCGCAGTGACCTATCTAGAGCATGCATGTTGTTGAATATTTAGAAAAGAAATGAACTGCACAATATGAAATGAAGAGTAAAAAGATGGGTGGGTTGGGGTGGTTTTGTGGGAGTGGAATAGACAGAAAAATGCAGGGTAGATCATACAAACTCGTGTTGATATATAGAAGGGCGCCATCCCTTGGTATTGGGGGGTAGGGGCAAGGCGGGGTTGCAGGGGGTGGTGGTGGTTGGGGGCGGTTGATTTCTGAAATCTATTTATGTTAGCAGTATTACTTGACAATACTTTAATTCATAAAAAATTTGGTATATGTACTGTTGAAATCTGTGATATACAGTGAACTCTGGTTATAATGCACATCTATTCACTCTGAAATTGAATATCTGTACTGAATATTTCAAAATAAAATTCATGTTAGGAATAATGCATACAAAATATAATAGCAACTAACAGATCTGGGTTTTTTTACCCATACCGGTATACAGTAACTGAAGTAAAAAAAAAAAAGAAGTTTCTTCTTAACATTATTAATTGTTTTCATTTATCAAGTAAAAAAAATATGTAATTCCAATAGTTCATTTAACATGTTTAATGATTTAAAACATCCATGATATGTAGCTAAAATTTCAATACTTACATGTAACTAACTTATAGCAATTATCTAGTAAGAATTTATTTGATAAATACATAAACCAACTGACTGACTTTGTTTTTAAATTTTGAAATATAGTATGAATCATTTGCATTGCCAGAAGCTATAGTACAGCTTTAAGGCATGAATTATACAGTTGATTACTGTATGCAAGCAAGTATTGTGGGTGAATCTTTACACTGAAAATAGATGATCCTGGCAATGTTGATCCGATATTCATGCTCACTTTGACATATCTAAATTTAATGGGTTGGCATTTCAAGACATATTTACCAGGTATGTACGTATTTATCAAGTATAAAGGTACATATTGAACATGTATACAATGTCTAAACTGTGGAAGTGAATACCTAGATATTATGTCATTGTGCGATTCATTATGTGTACCTTAAAAAAAAATATCAATTAAAATATTCTTGTACAAAGTAAACTCGGCATAAATCTAAATTAGCATTTATGCAATCTCATTAAAATCAGATCCAAATCGATGCATTGAATCTCAGATATTTTGACATCTTCTAGTTTTGCAAAATAATGTTAAAATGTTTAACGAGTGAAACGAGATCTTATTTTATTTAGGTTGCCATTTATGTTACCATAGTTCACTATATGTCGATGTTATGCTGTCATCCGATACAAAATACAATAAAAAAAATATATATATATAAATAAAACAAATGAGCCAGAGGTTAAATTTTATGCATGAGAACAAGGATGGTTTTCTGCATTATGAACTGATTGCTCGAGGCAATGGAATATAATTTCACATGGGTTTTTTTTCTCCACAATATTCTAAAGCAATGTGCCTTGAAAGCCAGCGCTTTCCTGTACAGAACAGCATTACTCTAGGAAGCTAAGCCTATGGTAACTAAAACTTCAACTTTAATCATAGATCACTGCACCATTACTGCAGCTGGTTTTAGTTATCTTAAGAGTTGTACCACTTCACATCAGAAAGCCCTACTCTGTGAAGAATTTACAAACCATTCATGCATACAATGCAATGTTTTAAATTTAGAAAATAACCAAGGGGTCATTTTCCATAGTCCCAATGTTGATGGTGGTAAAACCTGCAATTTTCAATGGGTCACACAGATACATTTAACATTGCAGATTTTCAAATGAGCCCCAGGACCCCATCTATTTCGAACAGTGCAATGTATAATTGAAAGAACAACTTCTTTATTCCTGCATTGAAAACTTTAACAAATATCTACGTTTAAATTCAAAGTAAAATTTTATTCTTCTTTCTTATGTTCCAGCGCCAGTCTCATGGAGAGGTAATCAAGCCACAAGAACTAGAATCATGCATCAAATTGCAACAACCAAATTCCTGGAGACTGCACCGTAACAACAGTGTATGTGAGCTTAGCGCATCTTCTACCAATACATACAAAAACACTTGTGACAATGATGAACCCCAGCCAACCCCCTATGGCCCCTGTGTGCTGTCTGTGCCAGACCGTGTTCCGGGCCCCCAAGGTCCTGCCCTGTCTCCACACGTTCTGTTCCGACTGCCTGCAGAACCTGGTAGTGAAGAGGGAGTTCACCGATGCGGGAGACGTTGCCTGCCCCACATGCGGCTGCAGCGTGGCTCTGACGGATCGCGGCGTGGACGGACTGAAAACGAACGCCTTCGTCAAGACGATGACCGACTCCTACTACGAGGAGATGGAGTTCCTCCGGGAACATCAGAATCCCAACATGGAACCCGACGAAGGGTTCGACGATCACCCCGACGAAATCGTGCGTCACGCATCGTCCCACATGTCGAGGTCAGAGACCTGGCACGGACAGACGGATACGCCGATCTCGAGCGTCGTGCATTCCACTTCCCTCGGAGGCGTGTCCACACTGTCGTCTCTCTCTTCCACGGTTCCTAGTGTCACGCTGACCGATGTCTCCGCTTCAGACGGATCTACAGATGTGAACATAGAAGAGGGCCAGGGTCGTATGGAGATGAAGAAAGAAGCCTGTGTAGTATCAGGAAAGCTCATGACGAAGCTGATGAACCTCCAGGGCGAGGCTTTGAGGCTAACGTATGCCATCGACTCAGTGAACGAAAGTGTGAACAAGTGGCAGGACAGAAATGCCAAGATAAAGTCTCAGATTGCCGACAGATCCTTGATGCTGCAGCACCTGATTAAGACGCATGAACAGAGTCTACTGATGCAGGTGGACACCTTGGAGAATCGCGAGCTGTTTCTCAACGAAGTGGACAGAGCGAAAACAGAACTCCGGATGAATCTAAAGAGAGTTCTTAATGCTGTGGAGTTCTTCAAGCAGATCCAGAACACAGCCCAAGATGAGGAAATCCTTGACATGAAAGATTTCCTTCTGGGAGACTTGACAATATTGTCCAGTGTCGAGACAACCCAAAAGGAATTCAATCTGACAATGCCTCCAATATCACAATTTGAAAATCTTCTCGAAGACTTCGGAAGCCTGATGCCTGTGGATGAGAAGACACTCGTATTTGAGCCAATATCAGGTGGGGACGATGGTGATGGGATGAAGCTGACCCAAATAGAAAAAGTGAAACAGATGGAGTTCATCAAGGCTACCGGCACGAAGATGAGACGTAGAAGAGCCCGAACACAACAGATCCGGTTCACGTCTCAACAACGAAAAGAGATATTTTCGTCACCACAGAGGAGGTCGACGCAAGTGGTCACCGCCGAAGAATTCGACCTGGCTATGGAGAAATGCTCTCCAGAAGAGCAGCCAAATATTCAAGAGCTGCAATGTACACTGAAGCAGAGGAGAGGAGAGCTTCTGGAGGAGAAGAAGCAGGAGGAGGACATGGAGACCATCCACGACATCCACCTCATCAACCTGCACAGACGCCCCACGAGGGAGAGGAAGCGGCGGGGCCAGTCCTTCAACGGACGGTCGGCTTCAGCTTCCAGGACACGTTTCCTGGAGCAAGCGGCCAAAGCTTTCCGCGTCTCGTCTGACCAACCCGGCGAGCCAACCGACGGTGATGCAAGAGTTCACAGCATCGACTGTCCCGAAGAGGCGGGGTCATCTCAGTCCAACGAAGACATCTCGAAGAAGCTGAAATACCTCCGGGAAAACTGGCGTCGCCGCCGCGAGATACTGAGGTCCAGCGAGGGTTCCAGCGATCAAGGTGACGGAACCCCGCCCTCTCCATCTTCCCCGGCATCTCCCAGTCACAGCTCTCAGTCCCACGTGACGACGTTCAAGGAATTTCAGAACAAGATGGGTTCGGGGAGACATCACTTCCTGCCCAGGCCAGAGGACAGCGACCCCAATTTGGCCAAAGAGAGCCCAACCCGAAGGAAGTCCGACAGCTCCTGCACACCTTCGATGTCGTCGGGCCTCGCGGGAGGGCCAGACGGTTCTAGGGTGTCGGTCGTCAGCTTCCGCACCGAGATTCGCAGCACGGAGGACGAGAACCCAGAGGACGACGACGCAGAGCTTACATCTGCGGCAACCGAAGGAGGACTCACACGCGAGAGGTTGAAGCAGATACGTGACAAAGCTAGGAGGAAGAGGGATAGATGGAGGGCACAGACACTCACATAGTGTCAGCCACAATAGAACATGTGGATAGGTTCGTGTTCGAACCTACAAGTCTGTGAATTCTACCAGCAGAAGCCATTTATTCAAAATAGCTATGAACAATGTTTCTCTCTGAACAAACATGAACAGATGGGCATTTCCACAAATCATATATACATTTATCGTATATCTATGTATCATACATACTGTTCATATATTCATTATACAGATCCACATGCAATACTTAATACAGACATGCTATATGACAAGTTAGGAAATTTGATGTTGAATATTAATGCAGATTTTCAGTGCTATGTTTTTAGTGTATCTTTGCTTCCTGCATATTTCCCCAGATGTTGAACAGCTGTGTAAATAGCAAAGATATATCAAGGGCCAGTCATTTTTTTGGACAAACATATTTAGCTTTGTAGTATTTCAACAACAAATATATTCCAGATGTCTACAGGCTTCAGGTAGTCTTCAAGTTCATTGGAAGATCAATGGC
Organism: Lepetodrilus ovalis; assembly: GCA_032361185.1. Taxonomy (NCBI): domain Eukaryota; kingdom Metazoa; phylum Mollusca; class Gastropoda; order Lepetellida; family Lepetodrilidae; genus Lepetodrilus; species Lepetodrilus ovalis. The sequence continues at coordinate 4,922 of JAUTBQ010186126.1, read as the reverse complement.
ACCAGATTCCTAAAGAAGAGCGCAGAAAGTTTGGTAGAAATAATCCCCACAAAATATCAGCTGGCCCTTAACTTACTTTGTTGAGTATACTCTCCATCAAAAGCCTCCATCAAAAGCTTTTCTTTTGCATCATGTTCTTTACATTTCATACCATCAAAATTTTAAAACCATTTAAAGCAATTCATAATTAGTCTTCGATGTATCGCAATATATATTTGATTTAGAAAGGTTTGCTATAATGTACATCACTGAGTTGCATATACAAATATTTTATAAACATACAAACATTTTGCTATAGTTTGATGCATACTAGCTATATTTTCAAAGATACATTATGTTGTCTGGATAACATTAAACCTTTTATACAATTTAAATAAAATATTTACAACTTGAAATACAGTTTTTATTGCATCTCAGCTACCAGCATGGATGCATGCATGGGAACCAAATGGAGTTCAGTAATGTCCATCTGCACTTTCAGCACAGATGTTAATGAATAAATGTCCATCTGCACTAGCAGCCCAGAGGTATGCAGTAATTGTCCATAATAGTCTGGGACCGAATGGAGTTCAGTAATGTCCTTCTGCACTATCATCACAGATGTTAATGTATCAATGTCCGTCTGCACTAGCAGCACAGAGGTATGCAGTAATTGTCCATAATAGTCTGGGACCAAATGGAGTTCAGTAATGTCCTTCTGCACTTTCAGCACAGAGGTTAATGAATAAATGTCCATCTGCACTAGCAGCACAGAGGTATGCAGTAATTGTCCAAAATAGTCTGGGACCAAATGCAGCAGTAAATAAGCTTATTGGTGTAGATTTTACAGATCTTCACTCAGTTATGTTATTTCTAATAACACAAAAAGTAAAAAAAACACAATTAAAATGAGAAGAATTTAAAGAATATTAAAGAATAATAGCAAATATCTTGTAAATCATGACATAATGTATTCAGATGAAAAAGCACCCATTATCATCGAAGACGTGATATTTTGTTTGTCAGTCAATTGTTACCAGCTGGTTACATAACATTGTTGCCATAACTTTTGAAGCATCTCCATATAAATAATAAAAGGAAATGCTCAAAAGTTTACATAGTGGTTGATGCAAATTGGATATTAGTAATGTCCTTCTGCATTATCAGTACAGAGTTTTATGAATAAATGTCCATCTGCACTAGCAGCACAGAGATATGCAGCAATTGTCCATAATAGTCTGAGACGAAAAGGATCAAATCGTAAGTTTACATAGCGTTTGAAGTCAATCCGCATTACAGGGATGGCAACAGACAAGCAAGCATGGCCCCGAGATTACAAGACTTTTTAATACCATTTCATTCGTAAGTTCAGATTCTATATGGGGATTTGTGAACAAAACTTTGAGTTGAGGATGAAATCATACTCAGAAAAGTTTCGTAATCTCAGGGCCTGGTGGTGGGATTTCTGCAGGCCGCAAATCCACATCCAGGATAAATTAAATCAACCCCTGGACAAATAAATCAGCGGAATTCCACGGATACGTGAAAAAGTCACATGTCTGGTACTAAAGGTGAAAATTAACCAAGTAGATATTGTAAAGAACATACCTTTCTTTCCTCTAAGTTTCTTGTTGATAAAATCAAAAACATTGGGAGGAGTCTGTGGTGCGGATTCCTTTCCATCCTGTTTCGCTTTCCACTTCTTTGCCTTCTTCAGTGCATCAAAGAGATCACGGTCTCCAGCAATCTCCTTCAGTTCCATGATCTTATCCAGAGACTTGCCTGAAGGGACAAGGTCCAAGATAGTAAGCCAAGCGCAAAGAAAGCAGTGGCAGGACGATATTTTTTGCTTTGTTTTAATTGGTGTCAAGAGCCACCTTCAAGATAATTACTATGGTTGCATGAATCCTGCTGTGATGTCAAACTATAAATCACTAACTCAAGATTAATTCACCCAGCAGAGAATGGGTACCCGGTAGGATGGCATGGGCATTTGAATAACCTTGAATGGCAAGTTGGGTGGTATGAACCCCAGGGAGCTGAGAAGGAAAATGAGAGTAAACTGATCCGTTGACCAGGTTAACAATGTAACGCCATGTTTTATCATGTTTTATCATGATATACATGAGCATATTATTATTATGATAATTATTACATCTTATTACATATTGTTTTTAATATTGATGGAATTTTTTTAAATACCTTGAGGCAGCAGTTGTATAGGGACAGGTTCTGTACGACCTTCACCTCTGACCCCAAGTCCTTGACCTGTAACGTAGCCCATCTTCGACATCAGTTTTGATGCAATTCCCTACAAGAAACACGAAACTTGGTCAGTTTCCAAATGGGTATTGAGGTTTAGAGTCGCTTTCTAGAATCTTTCACTTATTGAATGGATAAGTAATTTCTCCCATACGCGACAACTGCCTTCTAAAACAAACATGGGGTTACACGGGGTACAACGTTCTCTCTCTATGAAAACGTGATACAAGTTAAGTTTTTTTCTAGAAGCAGCAAATGAAACTGAATGTAATCCTGAAGTCTGCGACACAATTCTAATTGCATAATGCATCAATAACATTATAATTATGAGAAAGCCACTAATAGCATATAAATCAAGCTCTCCTGACAGCGATAGTACATCAGTCTGTACAGAGTATACTGACGGAAGACATGAAGTCAATTACGATGTCGGGAGAGAATGCATATAAATGTAAAATGAGTGATTTGTTACTTAGGCATCACAATGGGAATCTTTCACGCAAAACTCGATGAATGTGAACGCAAGACCGGAAATTACTTCCATTGCAAGATAAAGAATTCTTTTTAGTACAATTTCATGCTCAATCACAAATTTTATATGGAGAATTGTGAACAAATTTTGCTTTGAGTTGAGCACGAAATCATATCCAAAAAGGTTTCGTAATCTCGAGATCAGTACATGAAATCTCACCCTCGTATGCTGCTCCCACTCCCCCATAGCACCGGGGATTCGAGATGGTTCCCATAGAAACACAGGAAGCTCATCCTCCGATTCGGAATCGTCCTTGCCGATTGGCTGCGCTGACGAATGATTTTCATCATCCGAGTCCATTGAATCACTGCTATCATCATGCTGCTCTGAGAAGGGAAAAACACATTTCCATCAACCCTCTCCCTGCTGGATTATACACAAACACAGCTCTAGGGCATCTCTTGTTGCCTGCAGCATGGTGAGGGCTAATTGAAAATATATCACCAAAAGAAATTCACAAACAGTGCATGTACTGCAAACACATGGAACTGTCACATGTAAAAGTATGCCACAAACATAGAATACTGATGAAATATTAGGAGTGAGTTATTGTTATATGTTGAAGTGGGAATCTTTCACCCATACATGAGACAAAATTAAGTTACTCAAATACCACTTTTTTTTTTCTTTTTTTTTTTGGTAATGGGGTTTATAGTTGCTTTCTAGAATTTTTAACTAACATCACAACTTGTCAGTTTAGGACAGGAGGAAACTCGCAACATCTGTAGCACTGAATGTTGCAGTAAACCTGCGAGCACCAGATGGTACTGACAGACCAAGGATGATAACTGTAGTGCCACTCTACAGACAGTGCATCCTTTCAATATTGTGTCAGAAATGTAACTTCTGCGAACATTGATGCCAGGCCACTTGAGACGGGGTTTGAACTCGGTACCTTTTGCTCCGAAGTCCAACGTTCTACCTCTGCGCTACATCCCGCCCCACTCAACTACCTAGAATGACAATAGCCATAATCTATCGTCCTCTCTTTAAGTACTTTATCCAGAAAATTTTGAATTAATTCTTACCCAGAGGAAGTACATCATGAAGATCGACCGTCTCCATGTTGCCATGAGAGGTGAAGGTCACGGTGACCTTGCCGTCTGCCACATCCAGAATGGTGGCAGGATGCCAGACTTCATCTGAATAGAGGGCAAAGCATTTCCCACCAATTGTCACATGACTGAAAAAGGAAAACATTGACATGAACGGCATCCATGTGATTGAAGTAGTCTCTCAGTGTTTTTGTGCCTGAACATCAAATTTTATCACAAATTGACACAATATGATAACATATTTTTTAATAGCAAAGAAAGTAAAGAACACTGACACACCTAAACACATCCCAGAAGAAGAGAACAAAGGCCTGATAAATCCCAATTAATAAATGAAATACTAAATTCAACAGCCCCCCATTTCAAGATGGTGTCCAGGCCCCCGTTTCACGATGGTGTCCTAACTATTTAGGAGCTTCTAAACAGCTATCACCTGGCAACAAAACGTTTCACGATGACGTCACAAGTCGTATTCCTTCATAAATCGACATCTAACTAAAACTGGGTCATAAAGTTAGGAGCTCCTAAAGTTGGGATACTGTTGTGAAACGGGGGCCAGAGTGTTATCAATAACTTTGAAATGCTAAGTGCAAGTTTTGGTTAACAAATTAATTGGACTCTGGAAATAAATAGCGATAAGGTGGGAAAATGACTACCTCTAATGACATAAATAAATAACAAATAAACTATATGACACCCTTGATACCAATGATACGACCAATGATATGACCAATGATATGACCAATGATATGACCAATGATATGACCAATGATATGACCAATGATATGACCAACCCATACCTGTAGTCCGGGTCCTGAAACTCCTGTAGATCACCGACATTTACCAGGTATCCATGTGAAAACCTGAAATAGCCAGACACCAATACAAATAAAATACGCAACATTTTCCTTTGACAGTGATGTCAGTAACACTGACATAGTTCACCAGCAAACCACTGTCACACAGGGCGGGATGTAGCGCAGTGGTAGAACATTGGAGTTTGGAGCCAAAGGTAGCAAGTTCAAATCCAGCCATGGTATCAATGTTCGCAGAAGTTACATTTCTGACGCGATATTGATAGGATGCACTGTCTG
>JAUTBQ010186115.1:0-10644 GCA_032361185.1 Lepetodrilus ovalis | reverse complement strand
GTGGATCGACGAAGTGGATTTTGGCGATATAGAATTGATGATGACTATCACAAATGAATGTAGTTTACATTTATTACCCATATATAGTGCTACGTGCTCATAAAAAAATATGTGATTGTATGCCTTTAAAGCTGTTTGAATTTTACTCTTGTAAGCAGTGAGAGCTGTTCATTATTTACATTAATATTTAAATAGTCTTACCTTTGCAATCATTATTTAAAGGAGATAAAATTTCTGCACTCACCAACTAATTCTGTGAATTCCTTTGGCTTGTTTTTCCAGATGACACCAAACCAATACACGGGAATGCCAGCAAACAATATGGCGAGCCCGACCCCCATCTGGTGGGGACGCTGGTAGATGGCGAGAACCAATACAGCCACGTTGACGATGAGCTGAGCCAATGGCACGAACAACATGGTCTGTAGAGATGGGAAGAAGAAGATGAAAATACATTGTGTCTAGCACATATTACATAAAATGTGATATACCATAGGTATTTTAAAAGAACAAGTGCCCAGCTTAGATGTATCAGACACTATTGTCTACATATTACATTAAACTACTACTACTACTACTACTACTACTACTACTACTACTACTACTACTACTACTACCACCACAACAACAACAACAACAAAAAGGAAAAAAAGGAAAAGAAATCGACCTCTTCCCGTTTCTTTATCCCATAACGGATGGGTTAAAGGCATAATATCACAGATGATGGACCTGCATAATGGACAAACGAATTTCGATCTGAGATTAATAACGCTTGATTTATCCATCCAAAAGTTGTTATTAATTCATGTACTTATCCCCCAGCACTCGATAGTATTAAAACAAATAATATTTTATGTTAAAAAAGGGAACGTTCCGCTATTTATCTTGTCGGTGATGCATCACTATTCTAAGAAGGAATGCGAGCAGGAATGAGAGTTATCTGCCCTTTGACTGATGTCTATCGGAGGGTTGGGGTGGAGATCTGTGAACCACACAGCGGTGGAAACCTTATTGGAAGTACAAATGATTGTATGCATGTCAAGTGAATGTACTTTGCAGTTATAGCTAAGAACTAGTCTAAAACAAGCATAAACATCTGTGATATTATGCCTTTAAATACGTGAAGTATCGGTAGGTAGGTTACTATACACATAGGCCTACCTGGTATGGTCGGTGTTGCTTGGGTTTCTTGTATCGCAAGTAGAGGAGGGCGAGCACCACAGCGATGCCCATGATGGTAGAGAACAGGCTGATGAACACCATCATGATGGTCAAACCGCCAGTGTACAGCATGATCAAACCCCAGGCCAACTGGAAGACAAACATGCACAGTGTTGACTGTACGAGCACACACACCCTCCGTCAAATCAACCCCGACCACATACTAGTACTTCAATAACGGAATGGTAAAATATTTATTGTCATAAGAATTCAAAAGCCGTAATAAATGTTGCATTAAAATGGCATGCGGGAAATACAGCCTGTTGCCCAACATACGTGTGGTGAAAAAACAATCTTCAGATAAAAAGACAATTTTGACTATGAACTGATGAATACTATCAACTAACGGTGAGTTTAGTAATGCATTAAAGACCATAATATTAAAAAAAAATATATATATGATTAAATTATTTATGCTCTTATTAAATTATTTATTTATTTATAAAAAGTATTTATTTACATTAACTCACCAGCACAAAGATGGCAGGCCACGGTGTGAGGTACTTGGGGTGTATCATCCCCAGAATGAGGGGCATGTGGCCAACGCGTGCTCCAGCGAACAGCAATCTGTAATGTTATGCGTATACAGTTTAACACCACACATGCCCATATAGGTAATGATATACACTAAATATATAAGGATGGTCCGACAGGATGGACGGACGCATGCTCGCACACCAGAGATGCATATATTACGCTATCACTACACAGCACCCCTGACACACATCTAGGGAAAAACTTGCACAAACAGCCAACCAATGAAATAATTTTCTCGATGTTTTTGCTGGGGAAATGATTTCATCAATGTGGCTATTTGTGCAAGTTTTCCTCTAGATGTGTGCCAGGGGTACCATGTAGAGTGTCCTGAGCAGAATAAGTAGCCTTGTGTTGTGGAGATTAGGCTTACCATATGTAAACAAATTTCATCTGAATACTTCTGAGTAAGTCATGTGGTAATCTGAGTAAGTTGTGATCTGAGTAAGTCATGGTAATCTAAGTAAGTTATGTGGTAATATAAGTAAATTCATGTGGCGATCTGAGTAAGTTATTAGGTGATATGAGTAAGTCATGTGGTGATCTGAGTAAGTTATGTGATGGTATGAGTAAGTCATGTGGTGATCTGAGTAAGTCATGTGGTGATCTGAGTAAGTCATGTGGTGATGTTTGTTTATTATTGGACGATTTGCTTGTTGTACAGCAGCCTGGTGATTTGCTTGAAATGATTCCATGTTTTAGATTGTACAGTGTAGTGGTATGTATATTTGTGTACTACCAGCTTTATTTCTAAACTTCTGGTGATGTTTTCTTTTTGTGAATATAGGCTTTAATATTGTCAGTGCCGATTTACAGCAATAAAAAATGTTGAAAATATTTTTTGTATTTGTTTGTAATGACACAAACTAATGTTTTCATCATCTCTTTATGTGATGTTAATTTGGAGAATACAAGCCAGGTATGCAGCCCAGCCAAAAATGTTGATAACAATGGGAGTATAACATCAGTAAGAAGTGACCCAGGATATGGACTGTGATAAGCACAATAACACCAACGATTGCAGTACCAAGTACCAGTACCATGGTATGCGTGCCATGACATTAGTGCTATGTGAGTACCGTACCTCAACATCCATTCCATAATGGTATCACGACATTGAGGCATGAGCAGCACCATCAGTGGACTAATCGGTGACCAAGGCTGCTGTACTTCTGTTAGAGGTGCAAAGAGATCAGCTATGTTCAAAACTACCTGTGTAAAGCATTTATGACATGAAAAATGGATGATAAAATTTTTTTTTTAATTTATGCTGTACTACATGTACCAAACATGTACATGTACCTAGCCAAAATCGAAAATTCAAAATTGTTGCACTACCTTATTAATAAACAAAAACATCATGATCTGTCTACTGTAAATAAAACTACTGTAATCGTTAATAGAAAATAATCATATTTGTAGCCATTGAAAAATACGAAAATTGGAAGTGATCGGTGTACATAATTATAGAGAATCTCACCCAAGTGAGGCTAACAACTGTATCAAAACACACTTGGGTGAGATTCTCTATCACCCGATATTATTTGTAAGTCATTTAAGAAGAGAAATGGCACATCATCTATAAGACTTTACAGTGAAGCATGTACAGTGTTTTAAAACTTTTAAAATACAGTAGACCTCACATATAACGTATTCTTTGGGACAGGCTATTTGTGTCTGTTATATGCAAAGTCTGTTATACGCATTTGCCGTAATTAGCGTTAGACGGGACCGGGACTTCAGATGCAAGTGCTCGGTTTATGCGAGGCCATTTTCATGCGAGGTCTATTGTACATGGTAGAACATTTTGATTTCAAAGAAATTGGTGGTCATACTTTTAGGGTCTTAATTTCTATTTTATCTTTGTGATTAATGGAGGTGTTCGAATTATTAGGGTGCTTACCGTATACATGGTATATTGCCATAAAAAAAAGATGTAAAAATAATTGCACACCAGACTCCGTACCTCTTTGTACGCGAGGATGCATGGGCACTTGCCACTGGATAAGTAAAACAATATTATACAAATTATTATTCAATATAGGCCTAATACTATATATGATGGGGAAAGAAATCACTTTTAAACATTAGAATACGAACTAGATGATGATGCGTCTGTGAGCAGCCTAGCTGGAACTCGGCACAATATAAGTAGGTTATACTACTATTATTATTATAGATGTGTCTTCCCCAAATACATGCATTAGGTTTAAAGTGCTTTTAGTAAACTATCATACATATAATTGCTTATATTAATAGTCATTTTCACTATCAGGTGTACTAGGCAGGCGCGTAGCTGCTACGCAGACGCTTGCACATTAATTTCCTAGTTAACATTATTTTTTAAATAAAACATAAGCATATATATCAGCATATCACATGATGATATGTATATAGTGCAGTTACAGTAATGACGCTTCCACATTAAAGTACCCCTAGCTACACGCCTGATATATAGACCTATAGTTTTATTTAATAATAATATTTACTATCCTATAAAGTAGCAATTAAATAAGTGCCTGTAATAGCAGTCGAACTATTTCAATATTGGCCAATCAAATAATTGTACATTAATTGCTATTTATTTACAATATGAATATTTATTGTTATCAGTGAAAGTATATGAGTAGATCCAAAATCCAATTGTACATCGACGTTGTGCTAAAGAAAACATCTTGCTAGCAAGCACGTGTTATTGTTTTGATTACCAATATTCTCGCGAGAAGATGCTTTTATACCACGTGACCCACTGCCGATGAAACAATATGGCGGCCACCTGCCAGGAATATTGTTGAGTGTTGACAGTCGAATCAGGACGATATTACATGCGTTTTCAAAGGAAATACATTACGGCATAGAGAAACTATGGTACTCTCTAAAGGCGAAGCATTTGACTTATTAGAATTACCTATTGGTAAGCCCATATGTTGCTCGTACGGGAGTCTTGTTTTTCTTGGGAGTTGCGAAGTAAACTTTGTCAAAGAGGGGAAATCCCCACCGAAATACACAGTAAATTCGTTATTTACAGAAAGCATACTTGATTCTGTGGTAATACTTCACTTTATATGGACACATTGCAAACCATGTCTTGTCCCTAATCAACTTGTCATGTGCCTAAAGAACGGGACCAACGATGGCACCCCACTTGGCCGAATAATGCCAGTGTTGGGGTTGTCACGTTTACAAAGAACTGCAGATCTAAATATGTATTTTTAATTATTATTTCTTCCCTCCATATACCTATTTGGTCAATATTCATATGCAAAACCATATATTTCACAGTAACATTGTGCTATGGTCATGTATTTGGGCTTAAAGTCAACTCATGTGTTTCTTTAAAGGGATGTATGTTTACCTCGCTCCAGTGCTAGTTAGTTTGCTACAAGCCCACAACACCAAGTATATAAGGGAGTCATTTTCTCCCCCAAACTAGATACCTTGATATGCGAATTTACCACACTAGACTTGCCCTACATTTTGTATCTTATGTTGTAAAGCGCTTTTGAACAGGCTATTATCCCGCTAATAAGCATGAAAAGAGCACTATATGAATATGGTATTTATATAATTAATAATATATTATATTATCTGACCTCATTAAACTAAATGCTGATTATTATTTGTCAAATGTTTACATGATTTAATATAAGGTATAAAAAAAATGTTCGCACCAAAACCTGTTCGTACTAACTCCAGGTCACAACAGGTCGGTTCTTGCCCAGGACAGATATTAATAGTGTATATCCACAGGCAGACAAATGAAATAGCCAAGGACTGGAACCGTTGGTTGGGAGGTAGAGAACTAGTACTTTCATTGCTTAATGCTTCGCGATATTAACTTCACCGGCAATAATCGATATAAGCACTTGTATGTACGCGATGATTCCTTTGTGAGATATGGCATTTAAAAAATAAGTTTTAAACCTTCTCCCTGCTGGATGAAAATAGTGTGATGTTACCTTCTGAATAAAATCGGCAGGCATTACGTCACCACTTTGAGGTAATATTCAAGGCTAACATTTTGAGTTACTTGCCCGCAGGGCTAGTCAGGGCAAGTTTCAAATGCACCAACGGTGCTATATGTTACAAAATATGTTGCCCGCAATGCAATTTACCTTGCCCTTGTACGTTGTGCATATGTTAATCTAGAGCCCTGCTCTGCAGATATTGTCCATCAGAAGCAAACATTGTTTCCATTGTAAATATCACATGTTCAGTTGTACCGTAACTGTGAAATAATATCTTCTTTTTTTTTGCAATAATAAGTGAGATGCGATCAATGTAATGTAAAGAAAATCTAAAAAAAAATCCTCTTTTTTTTTTGCTCTCTGTGAGCTGGCGCATGCGTTGCATTTCACCACCCAGAAAGTAGTGTACATATCTCGCACACATTCTGGTTTGTGTAAGCTAATGTAAAATCGTGCCTCAATCAACAAAAATATACCATGGATTGCTTTTCAATTATTACCTGCATGAAAATTACTTCATGAAGTCAATATCATTTGAATTGAAATGTACCAAATGCAATCCATACAACTATTGTTATGCTAGTTCCTTGTTATCAATTTGTTTCTTTCATTCAAGTCAAAATATTTTTTTTACCAAACATGTTTTTAACAAGAGTAAATATGATGTTGACTTTGACCCAGATTTGCCAAAGGAAGTAACAGTGTAGGGTAGATGGCTGATTATATTGCTGATGCTAGCAGTGATACAACTACTAGCACATTGTAGACTTATAAATTTTGGTGTTTTATCATGTTTATATAACACAGTGATTTATGTTTCCTAATGGTGTGGTGCTGTTATATGTTTTAAAGAGATGTTTATAGGCATACAATCACAGATATATATCATTGTTTTGGACTAGTTCTTAGGTACACCTGCAAAGTACATTCACTTGATATACACAAAATCATCATCTTTCATGGCAGACGGAACATTCCACTATTATGTACAACTGCACGATAGGTTGAGATAAATGTACAAATAGCGGTCAGCATCCTGAATGTGGTTTCCATATTAATGCAAAGGGATATAACTCAAAAGACAAGATAATTCATATGAGATATGAAATTTATGGTAACTATCAGTAAATAACAACTTTTGGGTATGCAAATCAAACGTAAATAGTCTCAGACAGAAATTTGTTCAACCATTATCACTGCTGTGAATTATCGATATGCATAATTATAGGAGCATTGTGTTCAACTTAAAAACCTTAAACAAAGTTTCAACCCTTCTGTTAAATTGGAATCCTCGTCTCTTCTGATGGCCATAATCCACCACTGCCACAAATAATCATCTGTCAGGAAAGTGTGAAAGGACAGTGTGAGTCGTGAAGCGCATCACCATTGCATAATGTCACATGCCAAAGTTGTGACACCATTTCTCGCGCTTGTGGGGTTAGCCTCGTTTTGGTATGATCTTTTTATTGAGAGGGTCAAATGAATACGTATTAAGAAAAGCCAATGTGGGACTCCCCGCAAATTACAAATTTGACCACCATTAACTTTGGGCATATGGAGAATGACACCCTTATTACTTTCTTAATTTGTAACACTGGCATAGATAGATGCTGTGATTGAGGCAAAGTTGTCCACTCTGTTAACAGGCGCAGACCAGGATTCTATCAGAACTAGCTACAAACGTCTCGCATTGAAGTGGCACCCAGAGAAACATGGAAACTCAACTGATGCAGTCAGGGTCAGTCGGACTTATTTTTACAGTGCCTTCCATATAACGCCCTTCAATGCACCGTGGATTTAGATAAACCGCAGTCGGATGTGGATCCCATTTTTATTTTCGTTATTATCATGATGTATTTAAAAAAAGTAAATATGGCAGTATTTTAAAATTCATTAATACAATGTAATTGTATAATATATTTCCTATCACGTAGACTTCGATTAGTTTAGTGAAATTAGGTAACAAATTTCCTCAAAATCAAATATTTTTGAACAGACATGTAGACTTACTATGTTTCTTCAGTATAAATCTTATGGAATTAAGCCAACTTACCCATGTTAACCTTGATTTTAAAGTTTAATGAACTGGATCACATGATACCTGTATCATACAGTCTGCTCTGACGTTTGTATATTGAATTTTTTTTTTATATGAAATGTATAGCAATTGGATGTGAAAAATATACGTGTGGTATAATTTTTCATTTAAAGTAATCATGGTCATTGACACCTTTTTCTGTTTCAGCATTTCAAGCAAGTGAGTAATGCCTATCGCCTCCTTCAAACAGATAGCCAGTCACATATGACACTGGTAGGTTGACAGCACTCGCTATTTACATTGTTAGATATCATTACCAGCATTGTTAGGTATCGCTACCAGCATTGTTAGATATCATTACCAGCATTGTTAGGTATCGCTACCAGCATTGTTAGATATCATTACCAGCATTGTTAGATATCATTACCAGCATTGTTAGATATCGCTACCAGCATTGTTAGGTATCGCTAGTATTGTAGCAGAACGGTATTTGAGCAAGTGTATGCTTGGTCAGTAGTTGTCATGGTTACCAATGTCAGTAGATGGTGATATTTTAGGATATTGGATTATGTTTCATGTGCTTCTGTTTCAGGATGAGATGCTGAGGATGTTTCAGGAAGTGTTCTTCTCCAAAAATCTAGGTTTGTTTTAACTTCACTATTACAATATCTTTGAGGAAGACTTATTCTTAAATTTATTTTGTATTTATGATAAACATTATTACAATTTAGCTTTATCTATATAGTTACTTACAGTGTCTGTCAAATTCATTGACCAGGTACACTGAATGGAGCTGGCTACGAGTCGACGGATGACGACGATGATGACACGGATGACTCGGATGATGACATACCTTACCCTCTCTATGCAGATAAAATAAGAATTAAGCAAGATTTGAAGAAGAAAGGTACTACTAAGATTGCAGACATTCAAATAGCAAACTTTACTTTTATACAATGTCAAGGTGTCCGTATGTATTATTTAGTCTTCACATTTAAATGGCAAGGCCCTAATGAAAATTTAATTTTTACTAAAATATAGATTATTATCTTCTCAACAATATACGATTTTACCTATCTTTAAAATATTTGTTTGTGGGTTGTTATTATGTAATTGAAGTTCGCAAAAAAAGAAATGTTCTAGCCATGAAATGAAAATGCACATTGCTTATCTCAATTTATATCGGGCGCTCTTTACTTTCACTACAAAAGAGCCTACATCGCTCAGCTAACTTGTGCGATTGATATCAATAGTTGACAAAGGACGACACTAACAGCTCATTGTATGTAGTTCAACAAGGGAAATCACTCCCAGATATAGTCTGTTTCAATATTAAGGTGCGCTAATCTGGAGTAAATTAAGTTCCATCTAGCTTGTTTCTAGACGAAATCTTCACCTGCATACCAACACTAATAGTCTGAACAGACATTGTACTAATAATGCATGCCACTACCGGTAGATAAGGTAAGCAAAACTCCTGTAAATCACGGTTATTAACTCAGGTCTCCAAGTGGAATAGTAACATAATTGGTTGGAAACGTTGGTTTTGACGCACTTTTCTATCTTGCATAATCGGGCAAAAGAAATCCTGTGCAAGTATCTGAAGCCTTGCCATCTTTCAGCAGATATATCAAACAAAGCTTGTGGTACCCAATATAAGAGAAACACATGCTTTGTATATGCTCAACTTATTTGTTTTCCATTTGAGAGGATTAGCCTAAATCCTTATGGCCTTGCCCTTTAAGATGTAAAAGAATTTGAAACCATACTTAGAAACAGACATAGATACATATTCATCCTTGACACAAGACGCTGGGTGGAAATCTATCGTGGAAGAAGCAAAACTGTAAGATCAATATTGTCACTGGCTGGCTGGAGTAATGATTTCTTCAGCTACTTTAGTTTTCAATGGTTAATTATGCATGACCATTAGCAATCTTGGAGCATTCACAGTGTGTACTGACAGAGTACAGACACTGTCTACCTGTGGACGATGATGATGTGGACGGACAGCAGTCTCTGCGTCGTCAACCTCCTGGATCCTATGTGTGCCTGTGGTAGTACTGTCTGTCTGTCTGTGTCTCTGTCTGTCTGTGACTGGCTAGCAGTGTCTGCCATGTGTCGTATTGTATGGTGTAGGTTTGAAAGAATTAGAGCCATTGGTTGGAGACATGAAGCTATCATTGCTTAGAAGTAATGGGTATCTGTCTGGTTGTTGATTTCAAACGTTTTTCTCGGTCGGTATTCTCAAAACATGCTAAAATAGATGGTTTCATTTGATATTCTCAGATAATTTCTTTACAATTTATCCTGTTCAATTTCCAGTTGACTTTTCATGTTTACCACTCAAATAGTACAATAATAATGAGGATGTGGATACCTCAATGACCCTTCCTAACACACCTATGACTAGTGACTACAATAACGTCCATCCCAATCCCTTTCTCCCTGTATGATCACTGTATACAAATCATGACTTCTTCTCAAGTGCTCATCTCTTGTTTCAGGCCGTGATGGGCGGGACTTAACAGCAGAGGTCAGTACTCGATATATTCTCTCCGATTACATCCACTTTTGTAATATGGTGGGGAAGGCACCCTTTCATGAAGTTCTCATAGCCACTACGAGTTCGAGGACATAACTCTGGGATCAGTGGTCTAGTTTTAGCGTGATGGATAACTCTTCCCAGTGGGGTATAGACTATAGTCTCATACATGCTCTCCTGACAGCGAGAACACAACGGTCTGTGTTAAACGCTGTCACACTTCGAGGGTTTTCGTGTGTTCAGCATTATACAGAATTATTAGGTGCAAGTTGCAAACCGGCAACATCCAAAACGTGCAAATGTTCAATTTGGAAACTATCAATTAACGATTGATATCG
>JAUTBQ010186104.1:0-10644 GCA_032361185.1 Lepetodrilus ovalis | reverse complement strand
TATTGTTGTAGCTTCTATACTATGGTAATAATTATGCTTGCAGCTAATACACCCCCTCGAGTCTCCCCACCCCCCAAAGTGGACCTCAATGGCTCTTAACGCGTGGAAATATTTATAAACAAGCTTCAATAGTGAACTGAACAGACCGGCCAGTCATAATAAAATAATGTTGCTGAATTCTCTTCACCCGCATTTAAAAGGGGGCGCCGGTGGAACCGAATAATTTGACATATAATTACAGGCGGATATTTGGGTGTGTGTGAGACGACAGGGGAGACACATTGTTAGGGGCGAAGATGCAAACTCTAGGTCTTAGGATTCATTCAGCGGATAGACGTCGTGCATTATGTCGCTATTTTTGAAGAAATAATCTCAAATAATCGTGTATTCGTACAAACACGAGAACACCTTAGAAACGCTGAATGCTATCTTTTCCTCAAATTCTTTGCGAAAAACAAACTTTATAACGGGTGAGTGGCGAATGGTGTATATGAATTGACGGGATGTAAGTGAAGCGACCCGTTAAATAGTCCAGTGTGTAGTTTGGGATAGGGTCATCTCATGGAGAATTAATGCCTGTCCGTTAATATGATGAGCACTGGAGGGGGTAGATCAAACCAACATACGCTTGTTTGCAGCCATTATAATACAGCTCCTCCATATAGGTTTCCTCGTTGGAGAGAAAAAGCCGAGGTTATGAATTTACCCTCCGCGACTCCGAATGCCATATATCACCGAGCGGGACGAGTCCCCGTCTTGTGTCGATCACACTGCCAATACTCGCAAATGTGCCGCGCGTCGATTACGCGCTTGGGTGATCGCGGCTTGTTGTACGGCCTGCCCATCGGCCTATATATCATGTTTATTGAGTACGAGGGTAGGGATAGCACGCTAGGCGCCTCCCCTTCAGGGCCGATACAGCCCACCAGCCAATAGAAACTGATCAGGCGGCACAACAAAAAAACAAAATTTGAATGCCAATCTCCGTCAATTACATTCGATAAGCAAGGTCCCCTATATGCCACGGGTGTGATGGTGCACGATGCCTTTGGCTCAAGTTAAGCTTTCAATAGTGTTGTAGTCTTGTATTTTGTCTGTCGGACTAGACACCACTCTCAAACTGTGTAAGGCTATAGCCGGGGCGGCTCGCCGGTAGCAGATACAAATCCCTTTACTTCCGACACCCCAAAAACAGCTACCAGCAGACACCGTCTTTCCGCAAGCAAGACCATTCCTGTAAGACTCTGGCACTGTGGGTAGTGTTCCCGCCCCAGACGCCACAGAAACCAAACCCGGAATATGTCCTTCATCGCACTTGAATCACAAGGCTGGCAGGTAAGTCTGAGAAATTTGATAAAATTTCGATATTTCACCTGTGGCAAGATTTTTTATCCAGAGGCGAAAATTTGGAGTCTGTTTCCGACTTTGTGTTTTTGATGAAGCCCGAGGGGGCACGGGGGCACCTGCTCCACCCCTGACTTCACCTCTTCCCCCGGGGTGAGGCTGTCTGTGATTGTCACCCCTACAGTCTCTGTTTGCTGTAATTCATCGGCCAACACAAATATACGAAGAAGAGGCACAGTGCTTGTTGACTTTCGCATGGATTGTATCTTTGTGCTTACACGAAATAGTGATGGATAATTTTTTCAACGGAAATCCACAGAGCAGCGATGTGTTACGTGTTCTGTATTCACCTCTGTGAAGGCCTTTTAACACCTTTGCTCATACCTGCATGACTGATCGGAGCCTGCTTCTCAAGCCGAGGTGTGTTACTTGTATCACACAGCCACATTCATTCATCACATCGCATGACAAATTGTCTTCCACGTTCATGCAGTAGGTATATGTATACAAACGAGTCGGTTCTGGCTATGGCTAGCAAGGCATGCCACATTTGTCATGTTCTGTCGTACACGAATACTAAACTGGTATTTTTTTTCTCCTCGGCGAAACTTTTAATGGGACTCAGGACTTACTGTAAAATCCGTGGAGGCCAGGTAACCATTTTTCGCCCGGGGTTATTTCTTCGAGTGCGACTTTGTTTGGCAATATTCCGAAAGAGCCGGCCACGGGTTCACCTGTATTTTTCTAAGACAAGATTTGCAGATTACCGGCCGACATATATAACCGTATTGTTAAAGAAAATCTCCAGTACTTGGTAGAGGAATTTTTGAAACGAAATCGCTCTTATTTATCTCAAAGATCCAGTCAGCAATTCTCTTTCCTGTCAATTTAAAGAGTAAATACGATTATGTGATAATACCGGTCCTCGTCCCGGTACTTCAGAGCTTATAAAACCGCCAATCAAACGGTAAGACGATTTAGGTTATCTTAATTGCTTAGAATTTAACCCAAGACAAAATATCCAAGATTAATTGCTATTTTACTGCAATAGTAAATTATTGAAATGAAAACAATGCCTCAATGCAAATAATGGTTATTATTAAAATTAAGATATGTAGTCATGGCAAGGCAATTAATCTATATAATATTTATTTTATATTTATATTTTTAAAAATCCATTCTGTTTAAGAATAATCAAGTGGTGAATTTATTTTAAACTAATATTTTATTATTTTAATGTCACAATGTAATATTTTCTTTAAATGTTTCGTGTAAAACACGTGCATGTAAATCAATATTCTAAAACATCACATTACATTTCCACAGAAAATAATTTGAGTTTCGATAAAATATTTACAAATGTTCGACAAACCTTACATGCGTTTTACAATTATTTACGATTGAATACGTTTGAAGTTAATGTTATTGGAGAAGGGACAAGTGATTTGAATACAGTCAATTGCTCCGACAAGACTACAATTAATGCGTCTTCTCAATGTTATCAGTACATCGAGCGTTCTCATTTTCTCGCCTTTAGATCGGATGAATCTGAATTATTTATGAATATCCCACAGAGGGGAACAATTTGACAGGGATTGGTCCCAGGAAGCAAAAATCCAAACAAATTAGTGAATTTCTTTCAATGAAAACAGGATTCCGTCTCGCCTAAATAGCCACGAAATACCCATAGGGAGTATCGAAATAATCATTCGGAACAGGTCTGAGGTTAGAGAAAACAATAGCACACATCCAATTGTTTTAAAGTGTTAGGGGGATACTCAATGACGTGGTTTTTAGTGATGTTATCACTGTTCTTATTAAATGCACATAATAATTCAGTTTTAATTCAGACCGATACTGTTGTCAACGGCTGTGACAAACAATCAGCACAATCTATTATGGTGTTACAATTGCCTCGCGTGATGGCGGCCTGGTCGTAAGCGACAATATATCGATCATCTTTGTTTATTTTGCCTATTATTATACCGCCAATTTACAGTGATCTATACCCCGATTATTCTCTTCATATTGAATTATCATCAAAGAACAATCATTTAAGTATTTGTCATGTCTAGTGCTATTGTATATTTTACATTATTTGTATACCTTTAATAGTTAATGGAATAGATATATAATGTTCCCTTTTTTAAATGTGCCTCTAAAATTACATCTCGTATTTGTTGTCTTTAATTGAAAACCATTAAATTGTCAACAAATACCTTGAGCAACTATTCGCTAAACTATATATTAAATTTCTAATCGTCATGTTATGTATTCCTTTCTGAATGTAGATGTGTTAGTAAATATTTCTGAAGGTAATTTATCGATGGATTATTCTTCCAGAACACTTACTATTTTATTCAGAAATTGATCTTAAATACATAAAATATTAATGCCAGTTTGTCGGTAAATTTAATACTACACTTCCGCTATTTTTGGTTTCATCGTTCCAGACAACTTTTCTTAGAAAACAGGATATCAATTTAAGGGGAAATAATTATTTCAATCCTACAGATCCATTAGACTGTAATTATATATACATGTACTTCAATAATTCAGTGACGAGGCAATTACGGTACATTAGCGTTTAATCAGTAACCAGAAGATATAGGAGAGAGAAGGTCGCATCACCGGTGTCCTCGATTTCAGAACGACGCGGTTCGTCCCGTCAATTTCCACTTTTGTAGAGTAGACTCCGAGGTAGGGAGGTCATGGGGTGTCACTCACGTAGAGGTTGTTTCAAAAGACGAATTTTACTGATCCGAGAATCTATTGTGAAGTTGACAGCGAGTTGTAGGACCGTAGCTCAACGCTTGTCATTTGCACAGATAGAAGATTTTTACAAGCTCGCGAAGTCTAAATTACATGTCTGTTACGGTCTGTCGTTAGATATCTAGTATATCAATTCCCCATTCCAACACGGAAAATGGAATTCATTAATTTCAGAAATGTCAGATAATTATAAGAAGTGACAAATTATAGTGTTTATTTAGTTAACTATAAAATGTTGTCTTCTTAAATATCTAGATGTTACTCTATTTAATATGTATTTGTCTATACTATTTCCACATTTAAAGTCATGCCAAAAAAACTACGCAAACATTCCAGATACATTTAGTATTTTCCTAAATCAGCCAATTTTCCATAGCAGTATACAGCAGGATATATTTGCGTTGTTATCAGTTGTATCTTGAGTGCTATGCATTCATTATTTTGTTTGAAATAACTCCATCAACATGAGCCTAAATCCATTAAAGACACCCCGAAAGAAAAAAGCTTTTTTGCCGCTTTGTTAAATTATTCTTAGAAAACTGTTCACGCGTTAAAACGAATGAATCTTCTTTAATTAAATCTCTTTGCGATTATTCCCCGTGAAGAGTAAATTGTCTCCACCAAAAGATATTTATGGATCTTTACAAGGAAAAGGCAGTCATCGGGAAAAAATGGACATAACAGTGAAAAGTAAATATTGTTGTTTTTTCTATCCCTTTCGCCCGATTCATCTGCAGATGATTCTAATCCGCGACATTTGGGTGTTAAATTCAAACGAGTGAATAATAGGAAGAAAGATTGTCTGTCCGTCACTACAGACGAGTTTGCCTTGAGCGCTAGATTCCCTCCAGGCCTGTCGCTCTGATACAATTGTTCCCGTTCCGTGTACGAGCACTGCAGCATCGGGCACAGACCTCTACAATAAAAACTATCCACTTCACTGCCAACCGTTTATTTAACAACTGTGATATTTTGTTTCTATTCTTCACTACACGTACTTCATTGTCTTTTTGTCGCAATTCAAAAGTCTTAAAAGTATAAACTGGTAAAAATGCATATCGGGGTGGTATTATGACAACATTACTTTTTTCTGATTGTGTAGGTTTTGTTTTTGTGTATGTACATATAACATGAAATGTGAATTGTTGAGTAATAAAGTATTGCTTAAAGCGATTGGTATAACCGAAATATTAGTTATATTATTAACTAATTAATTCTAACAATGCGCTTGGCATTTGATAATCTCTTGATTTCGGCGTTAGGATGTCTAGAATTATTATCCTTATATTGTTTACCATACCCTTATGAATCGACTTTGTGTTATGAAGACTACACGTTCTCAAAGCCATCCTAGTGCATCTTTGTGTCATCGCGAGACCAAGCCTAGGCCCTATGATAAGAAAACAACCGCGAACAAGTTTATATTTTTCTATTAAAACTACTTAGACATGTAGAAAAGCAAACTAAAGTCCGCCTTTATCCCAGAAAATACAAGCATTAGCGTTTTTGAAGTATAAACCGGAGTGTTTGACGAACTCACTTTGTAACTTGTTGTCGTTGAAAGGCCGTGGTGGAGGAACAATGTTTGTCTGGGGTGGTTGGGAGGGGAAGCAGCGCGAGACTTGATAAGAAGGTCCTCTGTATAATCTAAATACAACGCTGTTCCGGGGCAGATTTGCAAACTGTGCCGTATTGACTGTGAAGGAACTAACATAATTAGTACTGAAGGGGAGAATACGGCATACACCGTCTGGATTTCTTTGGGAGTGTTTGCGCCATGTTCATGCGGGGGTTAAAGAGATGTTTTTCTGTGTGTCTGACCAAAAAAATAATTCGTTCCGAAGAGTCAGAACTACAAACAAACTCCAAGTTCGCGAGGCCAAAATCCGGAGAGGAAATGAAACGGTTCAATTTTTGCGACACGACACTCGCCTTGATTGTTCTATTGAGTCGCAGACAAATCTACGCCATCTTGAACCAAACACGATTTCTGTTGGATTTTTTTCTCTCCCGTAGAGAATAGGAAATGTTTGTTGTAACAGAATGGGATGGCAGCGTCTAACATGTCTCCAAGACATTTCTACAAACCGGTCATAACAGTACAGTGTGTATACTTGTATACTACGCCATACCACGTGACATAAATTGCCAACATCTGGTCGTATTGCTCCACTTTACGACAACTTCCGCAGTATAATTTTTGACAATTTGGCGACTGAAAGTGACATTAAAATTATCAGATCAATCCCCTTCCTGCTATCTTAAATTACGAAAGGCTTCGACGTATGAGGCCCATGATCTCGTCGATTGAGACGATCTTGCAAGCGGATAAATATTCCTGGGAATTACAGATAATTGTAGGGGCGGTGCCACGCCGGGACCAAGGGAATATCCTGTCTACTGACCAGCCCGTGTGTTTAGCGCAGTTGGAGCCGGATCCCGGTCGTAAATTGGACCTGCACATGAGAAGCGATTATCACCTGCGAAAGACAATCAGGGAGAGCGAGGACTTGCGGTAGCATTGGTTCAGACAGATCTTTCAGTCTTTATAATGTCATATCTCCAGGACCTGATGGAATTATCTCACTGTTATTAAAACGATATGTTCACGATTGGCTTGATCTTATAACGAATTAGAAACCTAATAAGGATATTCGTGAGATGATTTTAGACTTTCAATCGTTTATGATATTCACTGAAGCATTGAACAATATTGCGTATGCGTCTAATATGTGAAGTTTTAATAGAGAACATAACCATGTATTATCTCCAGTCTTCATTGTCAAATTTAAAACCTGAAACAAAATATAACAAAGCATTAATATAATTAGAATACCGGTATCATTTTTTTTAAAGAAATCATATAGGATTCATATAGATATTTGTATTAAAGAAAACCTACAACAAACATGCATACCTCGAATAATTAATCTACAGTATCATTTATATTTATTAACGTATACTCAACAAAATGTAAGTAAGGATCAGTAGTCTTTTTGTACTAGCTTTATATTATTTTAACAAAGAAATTCCAAACGTATAGTTGCTCCAGGAAATCTCCAAATACATGTAGACACATTGGAAGAAGAATCTCCACAGATTCCTCAAGCCGAGTTACGAAACCTGACAGAAAGCTTCCCCACAAAATATCTTCTGTCTCTTAATTTATATTGTTGAGTATATAATAACTTAGCGAAATAATAATTGTATGAAGTTTGGAATATGTTTTACTGGTACTGATTGACTTTCCATTATGTTGATGTTGCTTTAAACAACTTCAAATATAGTTTTGATCATTGTAAGGCGGCATTTCCTGATAAAAAGCAGTTATTTTTCGGTCCACGATCGTCAAAGGGGCACATCCGATTCGTCAGTAAATGAAAATTGATTTCCAAATACAGGCAGTCCTAAAGGTTTAGAATTCCCCGGATATAGATCGTCTCCCTTCCAAGCAATCTTTCTATTCACCTCAAATATTTTCACGGCTGTATTAGGTTTGGTGTTTTTGGACTTGATCGCAGATTCAAATTGCATCTTTTGTTGGAATAAAAAGCAATTTTCGGGGTTAATGCCTTCACAGAATAACCCGAACCAAACCATTGTGCGTTTTTCTGATTAGTTGCTTGTAATTCCAGTATTTCACTTATCAAAGCCTGTCCACTGGTGTCGATATATGGTTTTAATGTTACTAATGATATCCATACCTGCTTTAATCATACGACTGTTTGTCGATATTCTTATAGAAGTATATATCAATATGATTTCACCAGCTGATATTTCTACCAAACTTTCTTTAATACACACAATTCATATCAAACTCTTCGTATTTCAAGTAGAATGCATTTTTGCATTTTTCCCCCACAAGAAAAGGGCAATTTCAAAGCTGAATCGTATGATACCTAATTTCGGTTCCCGTCATTATATTTTCTTGATTATAGACAAATCTTACGTGTTTACAATTAATTTCTGGGTGTATTGGTATTTCCCCCTTACAGCTATTCGCTATAATGTGCCTCAGTGTTCAGAATGATTAGATATCCCAGGATTATCACCAAGTATATACCGCTAGCAATATAAGTATCTAGCATCAATGCTCGACTTGCAACATCTGATTGTTCAAACATCAAAAGGAATATCTGAATTGGAAAAATGTTGTTCTTACTTTACGTCTTAACACTTTATTAACAATATACAAGCAAGGTTATGTGTTTGTTTGCAGAGTTTCTTAAGCACTTGCTAAATACAAGCATGCCTTTTAATCGTGCCATTAGTCATTACTATAGTACACTACTGGCGGAGCAAAGGCCGCTAGTGCTTAAGAATATTATTGTTCATGAATTGATTATTAGTGTGTATACACATAATTGTATTAACAAATAATTGTCATGCGTTACAATATGGTAATGTTTTCCTTTTATAATTTCACTTAGGCAAATATAATTCACAGTAATTTCTTCAATGTATGTTGTTGGGTGAGTTTTTTTCCTTCTAAATACTGAAATAATGTTTATATGATTGTATCTTTGAGTGGATAATATGTAGAGATATTCTCATGAATAATTTTCAATTCATAAATAGTCACAAACTATGCTGTATTTTTCAGTCTTGTAGCATTACTTGAGCAAATGTTCCAGCTCTTTATCTTCAGTCTTCTTTCCTCACGGTGGCAGCTCACAAGTTGTTAAATGTATTTTTAATATTAACCAGCAGGTACTTCAATATACAGTTACATTTAATGTATGATAATCCCAAACTATCATAGATCGTGATTCAAAACGTAAATACCCTTGCAAAGCATATCTACATTTTGCAATGCCATGATCAATTGAGCGATATCCATGTGACATACTTGGACATACGGAGAGATACATATGTAAATGCATTTAGAAATCATAACATAAAATAAGCTGTTACAAACAGGTATGCATCTCAGGGTCGTAGTTATTTTAGCATAGGGGAGTGGGGGGTGCAGTTGAATGAAAATTATAAAGTGATATTTCGATTTATGAAAGAAATAATACAGTTGGACAGACAACCACCCCACCCCACCCCCTCCCACCCCCGCCGTGCCCCCGTGGCTAGTTGCAGCCATTATACGACATTCTGTATTGTACATGTGTATTTATTACCTATCTAGACATAACGGCATAACGTTAACTTATAAGAACACCTACAGTTGCTATGGAGAAACTATACTACAAGAAGTGTCACGAGGCTATTAAGCATTGGCACTTTTCTGACAGGCCCACTAGATCTATCATATGCTGCCTGCTTAATGTGTTTAAGCTTATTAACTAAGAATTGTAATATTATCCTTCTGTCACATGACGTGGAGAGAAATGCCAGACCACCAAATCTCCTCCTAATGAGCTAGTTTACCTTGGCCGCATAGATCGTTCAGTTACACTCTTATTCGTTGTCGGGCTTACTCCATATATAGGAAGAATGTATATATAATCGAGGGTAGAATAATCCTAGCCTGGTACGAACGAAACTCTAGTTGCCATATGTGTTACCTAACCGTTATTATGTGTTGAGTTTTAGCGTTGATTTATTTTAGCAGAGTGCTCTCCCTTCATTCAACTACCCAGTGGGCTTGTGGCGATACCCTCGTAAACTGGTTTGTTTAATTCTGAATTCATTATTTGGGGAATTGTAATAATAGCATTATATTATTTCTAGGTTTGACATATTTATTAAATAAAGATAATTATCACGAGTCAGGAAGTCAACCTACAGCATTGGAGATCTAACAAAACCACGTCCAATGAGAGGACATCTTTTATTAATGTAGGTTTCTCAAGTAAAGTAACATACTAATAATAATAATAATAATAATAATATAACTTAAGGAGTGAAACGTTATTTGAAACTATAAATTAAAACCATTTCATCATAATCATAGTAAACATGATACAAATTTATTAATAAGTTTCAAAATATATTTGACATTCAAATGGCTGTTCCGGGGATATATAATATGCCATGTTGTGGTATATGGAGATATAGACATGGCAAATCCTATTCCTAGCTATATAACACAGGCTTGATTGATGCCTTGCCCTAGCTGCACGTTGGGTTTGTTGTGTAGTTATGATTGATACAACAATGAAGACGCTTTATCCGCTGATGACACATTTGTCATTGTCTGCTACCAAATACTCTCCCGTGAACACGAAGCATTTCATTGCGGCATTAAAAGTTAGTTTCGAGTGTATCGCTTCACATCAAACTCCTGCTAAATCACTCTAGGTTTGGCAGTTTGGTATGGGCAGATGAATCGTTTGTGTCAACCGGCGTGATCAAACATAGCATATTTTATATTACGACGTTTGCTTTAACGAAAGATTAATAAATCGAAACTATTCTGATCTGTAACAATCATACCGTTAGTATCCTAGTTGAATGCATATTTACGTTTTATTAATAAAAATGGTCTAGTCGTAAAAGGAATGCATATGAGAGAGAGAGAGAGAGAGAGAGAGAGAGAGAGAGAGAGAGAGAGAGAGAGAGAGAGAGAGAGAGAGA